>WURT03319852.1:0-24505 GCA_009936505.3 Holothuria glaberrima | reverse complement strand
TATATATCTATTACAATTACACATTGTGGAAGACCAACCAGGATTCTAACATGCATGAGAAGGAAAACGTGAGATGATAGAGCAACCGTATGGGAACATTTTCCATTGGACTAATAAAAGGTTCCATTTTGTTTTCGAAATAACATTCCCGTGTATGACTCAAAGATCGATTGGTGCATGTGAAAAAAGCAACTATGTAAGTATAAAAAGGCGTAATGCGTTAATGTTACTTCCAGAAGGCAAACGAGACAGTAATGTGTCGGTGTGTATCGTCTCTTTTTAGAGTGTCAATTCTTGCATGCTACCACCCATTGATCCTATATGGTTAATATGGTTAAACATAACTGCTCATGAGTTCATGGTGACTTGTTTGGGCGCATTATTCATTTGCTATACTGAGCCGTGAAACCACATCTAACTAACTAACTATACTGAGGAAACCGGCGCAGGCTCCTTAAAGTCATTTCCGTACATGCATAGTGCCTACTGTATACAATTTAATTTAAGAAACAGCACATAACCTCGAATGACGTTAGGCAGTTAGGATTCTATGATTCTCAGTGCTGGAGCCAATCATAGGCGCATATGAACCATGATACACAACAGATGGTTCTACCATCGATTACCCAAACGCGCAAATATTAATTCATCCAGATTTAACAGGATAAATCAACTAAACACTGCATTTATGCACGGGCGTAGGAAGCGGGGGCTGGGGGATGACAGCCCCCAGCGAAATTAGTGGGGACGGAAGTATGCTTCAGCCCCACCCACTTTCCAAGGACGAAAACCCCTTATTTGTCTCTTCTGTAAGAAATGTCAAATATTTGCAATAATTAACCGTAACATTTGTCCAAAATGAGGCACCAAATTGCATCTAAGAACCTCCAATATCCAAAAATTTTCCAGACGGAACCCTTGTTTGTCTCTTCAGTAGAAAATGTCAAATATTTGCAGTAATTTACCTTAAAATTTGTCCAAAATGATGCACCAAATTGCATCTAAGAACCCTTAAATATCAAAAAATTTTCCAAAGGGGAGGGAGAAAGACACTCCCTCCCCTTAGACCCCTCCCCAGGACGGCGATCCGAAACAAGGTTCAGCTCCCCCAGTCTCGAACAGCCTCCTACGCCTATGCATTTATGCAACACACTAAAAGCAGCCTGACGGTGTCCTCATAAGGTATATATCTCTTTACCAAAATTTACATTCTTAAGCGATACAGCAGTGATCAAGCTGTTTAAATTATAATTATTGTTCTAAAAAAGACCAGCATGAGACTAGTTACGTTGGGTGGAGTTGAAGATTTCTCAACTTCCCTCAGTTTTATCAATTATCAAAGTATCACAACTAGGTATAACTCTTCAGCTGTGAAGACAACCTACCACAGTTAATGAATTACTTATCCTGGGTTAACTTTTAGAAGGACGTAGTTTTCATTAAAATTAGTTTTATTTACGAAACCGTTTCACCTCATCGTATTTTACCTCCGAGACCTGTCAACTGGAATCTGGATGATGTATTATTCGAACTGTTCACAATTCGAGATATTATTGATAGCAAACTATAACACTAAATGAAAGCATCATGGATATCTCCAGTAAGTCTCCACAAAGGGTGAAATACTCTTGAAAGTTATAATATTTACACAGTCGGGGAGCCAGATATATTTTTGTTTTATGCGTTACAACGGTGAGTAAATATTCTGTACTTTGATTTGGTATAATATTTGAGGTTGATTGGATTAAACTTTAACACTTAATATGTCAGGTCCATTTTGCATTATTTTATTTGCTTTGAAAGATGTACAGATCAGTTGCTCTATTCGAAGTGCATACCAAGTTATCTTAGAAAAGTACTGCATGGAAATTAAATTGTCGCGTTGCAAGAAACGTTGACTGCAAGGAGTTCGACACAGCTTAAGTACCTACTAAAACACTTTTCAAATGTATATGGGCTGAAATTAACGTTCCTAAAAGAGAAACCAAAAAAGAACGTATTGTTTAATCAAGGGTGATGCTGTAGAATACGCCAGTAGGGGGCGGTGGTCTAGGGCTCGCAGATGGTGTACGGAGTGATAAAAAATTCGGCAGGTATTGGCGTCATCAGCATTTTAAAATGTTGGCTTTTGACGTGACTTAGGGTTTGACGTGAATTGACTACCCATATCTGTCAAAATCTCGTCGGGTACGCTACTCTAGTAAAAAGAATGACGCTGCTAAATGGTCGACCAATGTCAGAGGTAAACCAGCAGCCAAAAGGCCTCGTGATTCCTTGCCGTAGAAAATGTTGGGATTTTCTTGAAGATTCTTAGCAAATTTTGCTTTTGGACTTCTTTTGACCTCCCCAAAAGCAAAAAGGTTCTTCCTTGAACCATAACGCATCCAGGTACCCAGGATGAAATCTATCCAATCTTCCTACCTTAAGATATCATGTAAACAAGGTTTTCAGATATTGATCCCTGGTGACCCCAGATAATCTTTGACCTCCACCAAAAAAATAGGGTTCTACTTCTCACCATAATACATCCGTGTACATACCGAGTGTGAAATTTATGCAAATTTCCTATCTTGAGATATCGTAATTACAAAGTTTTCGGTTTTTGACCTCTGGTGACCTCAAATGACCTTTGAGCTCCACCAAAAACAATAGAGTTTTTCCTCTCAACATGACAAATCTATATACTAAATATGAAAAGCGTCGGTCATTGCTAACTTGAGATATCGTGTTAACAAGATTTTCAGTTTTTTGACCTCTGGTGACCTCAAATGACCTTTGCCCTCCAACAAAACGAAAGGATTCTTCCTCTTAACATGACAAATGTATATACCAAATATGAAAAGCGTCGGTCATTGCTATCTCTAGATATCGTGTTTACAAGGTTTTCGGTTTTTGACCTTTGGTGACCTCGAATGACCTTTGACCTCCACCATAGATGACAGGGTTCTTCCTCTCAACATGGCAAATCTATATACATAATATGAAAAGTGTCAGTCATTGCTTTCTCCAGATATCGTGTTTCAAAAGGTTTTCGGTTTTTGACCTCCGGTGACCTCAAATGACCTTTGAACTCCACCAAAAACAACAGGGTTCTTTCTCTCAACATGAAAAATCTACGTATCAAATATGAAAAGGGTCGGTAATTGCTATCTTGAGATATCGTGTTTTACAAGGGGCGTCACATACACACATACACACACGACATCACCATCGCATAGATTCCTTCTGCCTTTGGCAAGGAATCAAAAAAGCGAAAACGCAAGGAAAAATTTGTTAGGATAGCAACCTGTCTTTAAAACATCGATTAGGGTTCAAAAGAAATCGATTGGGAGAAACTTGTCGGCCTTGTTTCTATAGCTACAAATAGGGGCGTGTGCCTGTCGTTTCCCCTGTATCCGCCACTGCTAGACCTTTTACACTACAAGCGAATTTTTGCAAATCTCTATCAGGGATATTTTAATGTCTCATTAGTCACGTGACTTAACAAATTGGCACATCTCAGGATTATCATACATCTCAGGATTATCATACATGCCTGACGAGAATTTTTTAACTCAAATTTATCGCGTCGTGGTAATATCCCGTGTAATCGCCCCTCGTGTGAGAAGGTTATAATATGTTGCTTTCAATTATTATCGTGTCGTATCGCACCGCGTCACGTCAAGACTAGTGTTAGTGGGCCTTTTCTCTTTTCGTGCGCGAATCTTGTATGAACCCTCACCACCACTTATAAAGAAGGTACCTTAAGGTTTCTTAAAGGCAATAGGCAGTCGCCCCAAAATTTGCTTTGAAAAATCAGAAAACTCTTGCAAATCTCCTCTAATTGCACCTCTGAAGACGTTTTGAACATATCTTTTACAAACAATAGGTAAAGCAAGGAGAACTTTTCCTTGAATTTCACAATTCCCTAACAAAAATATTGTCTCATGATCAAAATAGGCCATTCATGAACTAGAGTGACGGGGCGCACTAACTCTGATTGGGGTGACTGCATTTTCCCTTAAAGTATATAGTTTAGATATTTACATCTCTCCGTTTGATCTCACCTGTGACATGATGGTCAAAAAATGATGAAAAAAGAATAAAAGAAAAGTTTAAAGAAGCTAAAAAGTGCAATCTGAAGATGGAAACAAAATACTACAACATTAATCTAATAGAAAATTGATACCGTACAATCTACTGGTAGTAATTCATGAATTCATATAGACCTATACAACTTAGTAAGCTTCATAAAAGTCCTTTTCGTCATTCAATTATAGACTTGCAGCGAAAAAAAGACATCAGCATAAAGGGTTCATTTGCCGTGTCCCCTTGCGGATCACTGTGCCCCTTCTTTGAAACATCAATCGAAAATAAAACTTTTCTACTGTGAACAGTGGCCCGGCATGCCGCGATGCGACTATTGAGCAAAATTAACAGTGATCCAAAAGGGGTTTAGAGATGAACTTATTTTGTTTTCTGTAACAATTCTTTCAATCTATAACATCAAAAAATTTTCGCGCGCTACGCGCGCTTTCATCTGCAGTTCTATTTTGGGGTAGCTCTTACCTTTTACAAACATATTGGATTTATCACAATTATAGTTCTTCCGTGTAGGCGTTTATGGAAAAACACGAAAATGCAACGATGATAAATTCTATCTTCTATTCCCCATCTTTTCGAAGGTTTTCTGTTTTCAGCCTGAGAGTAGCCTTCGTGGAAACATGTTTTTCACTTTCGTCGGCAAGCCTTAATGGAACTGTGTAAACCCCGACGACGACGATGCAGTCGCCCAAAAAAATTTTTGAGTAGATTCTTCAATAAACACACACACTTTCTCAACTTTTCTTAATGAAAACAAAATTTTTCCATTCTTCAATATAACCCCATTTTTTTTCTCTGCGCTTGGCGCGCCTTAAATTTTGACAACCCACTGCATCTTTCGGGGCCTAGGGTAGCTAGTCCCCAGGGCGCTTGTCCCCCTGTTGGCAAACTCTAGCACCCCTCCTGGCTGAACCTGCATGCAATAGAGCTATAGAGAAAAGCCACAGCAGATAAATTTTTAAACGCTTCTGAACCCTACCGGTGAGGGGATAATGAATTTTAGGAAAGCTCACTCCACCCCTGAACATTTTTTCGCAACCGGAAGCTGTCTCTCCCCCTTCAGTACCTTTTCTGGCTAAGGGCCTGACCCTAACCATCATCCTAACCCAAACCCTTATCCTACCCGAGGCTAATCCTTGTCCTGGTCCCATAAACTTAGTTCTGTAATCTAAATCAAATCATACCCCAACCTCTATAACCCGAAGTAGGCTTTTGGTCAAGTGGTTCTTCGGTCTAATAAACCTTCGCCATACGACGAAATAACTATTGTGCTTCTTTGAAACTCCACCTATTATGTGATCGTATTTGTCATCATGTACGCAGGGAGCTTCCACTAGTGTCTGGTCACAAATTCGTTATAAATGATTTTTATCATGAATTAACCCATCATTGCCATTTCAGTAGTAAGTCAGATGTTCAGAATCTCTTAGTTTGACCATTTCTATCAAGATGTGAGTAAATCTCAACAGGTGCACAAAAATCATGAATTGTTTTCACCAACTCAATAATTCCCTTTAACTAGAACACGGTTTGGTCCGTTAATCCGTGTATATTCTGATGTTTGAGGGGATGTTGTCCTCAGTCTTGGAACATGAAGCGTACTACTTCCATGCTTGAAGCAGCTACGATACCTGCTTGAAGATCGAACCTGCGGACGCTTTAGCACGTTTTGTTATGCAAATGGCATCGAAGTACTAACCCTCAAAGTAAGTGGAAAAGGCTAAGTAATCATAACAAGTGGTGCAACCGTTTTCACAACAAATTAAAACAATATTTCCCTATTATTCGATTGATTTTCATGTTTTCCAGAGCTCTTTGTTTTTCTTTGCAACGAAATTCAATGAAGCGTACGCACACTTCCCTGGAATGGGTATTCGGTACACTAATCTAATTTAACTGTAATCTCCATATAATTAAATACATGCTCTGATGCTTCGTCCCAGAGCGTAAGAATGGCGTAGCCTAGTCACAGTTAATTCAGGTGTAACGTCCCTAGCAGTCTGCATTGTATGACGGTAGACTTACTCATTTAATTAGGAGACAGTTGTTGCCTGTGGCAACTCGCTAATTTAATACATATATGAAACCATGAAGAACACAATATACGATAAAAACATGCATTTTTATCAACCATAATTTGTGTTTGCATTCTTCATTTATTTTTATAACTGCTTTGTTGTTGTTTTCATTGCATGGCCATACTGCGTCGTAATAATCGTCAACATAAGCTAAGCGTACGTTTTCCGGTGGAAGGGGGCCGGGCCTTTTTGACCAAGATAAAATGTATTAGACCATCTTGATTGCACAGGGTTGCACAGGGAATATATTTTTTTCCTTTTAATCCGTTATTAATTATCTGTTAATATTACTTACCAGACAGTTCATATTTTGGCGTTTATTAAAACACTCAGATTATAAAACAGCGGCTAATTGTGACTGCATGTTGCAATACCTCTAGCGATGGTCTTATAACCTACTGTATATAGACCAGTCTACTCAATGGTATCAGTGCAATTTATGATGACAAAACAGCTGTTACCAGTTTTTTTTTTTTCACAGAGAAGCGGTCAGCTGCTCATACTGTATATACTCGTCCAGAACCAAACAAGGGACAAGGAGCGCGCCTGATACGAAAATAACTGATAATACAGGCGATTCACATAACATTTATAGGATAATAAGACGGGTAGGTAATAAGACGTGCTGTAGCGAGAGAAGACAAAGTTGTATAGTTGTATAGGCCACATGGCTCACCATTTTTTAAAGATTTACCAAACGTTTAAAGACCAAAGGTGGAAAAGATCCAATGTCTTTGAAGAAGCTATCATAGACAGATGGAGTTAATGGTTTATCTTGTGTGTTGACTAAGACTATAATTTGCAAGAGGCAGTCTGTTATCAATTCTGCCAATGGCGAAAGACTCAACATTTGCCAGCACTTACAGAGAACTTGTCTTTGATCAACCTTTACGTCATCGACCGACGACCGTCTATGGTGCCATAAAAGCTGCATTTTTCACAACTTGAGGCAAAACTTCAGAATAATTTTAACCTTAGCTTTTTGTGAATATTGGGCATATTTTATCATTCACACTGCGGTGGTAGTTGTGTATAGTAAAAGAGATCATTGAGAAGACAGTTTATTTGATGGTAGAGTACATTCGTAGAAGCCACATTTATGGAACTCCGTGGCTGGCTCATGGAAACAAGTGTTGCAGTCCGTTATGCAACAGTGCAAGGGTTTATAATTCAACTGCAAGTACGAGTGATATGTGATATGTGTTGCTCGTACCCCTAAAACATATCCTAACCTTGCCTACGTAGCAGACTGTACGGCATATTCCTTGTTCAGTCATATCCCCACAGGAAGCTGAGGAGCTGAGCAAACAGAGTCGGTCCGCGGGGTAATCCTGACCATGACGTGCAAATGATTAATTTCATTGAAATGAGTCACAATATTTACTTTTCCTTAGGTGATAAATTTAAATATAGCTGTTCCTGGCTGGAGACAGATTTCGATTTTGGTGTGAACGCACCTGTAGACTGCCGTCCTAGATAGATTTGTAAAACGGTGGGGAATTAGGGTTGGATTAATCCCTTTTGGAAAACGTTACAATATGACAGAGTCCCTATATTTAATTTGCTTCTAAATATTCAGAGAGGTCTGACGTAAGTTATTCGTAAACTTTTACACATTACTGAAAAATTTCAGAGGGGACAAATAAGGGATTTCTTCCGTGGTGGGGTTGGGCAGGGGAATTACTTCATCCCCATATTTTGTACGATGTGTGGCTAAACCCTGCTTCACATGGCCTTGCATTCCCCCCCCCCCCAAATACCATGCATTAAACTAGTTTTAAAACGTCGTGTAATCATCGACGTTTGCTACACCTTTTCAAAAAATTCCAGATAGATATTTCGCTGGGGCGGCGCCAAGTATAGGGTAGTCAGGGGGATCGCTCCCCTTCGGGCAAGGCTTCCCCCATTTCCCATCGGGAAATGTTCCAATTTCGTTGGAGTTCCTTATTGGGAAGGACAGTGTAGATAACCCCTGGGGGCCATCAGTAGTCCCGACAGTATATGTTTTTGCCCTCAAGGAGGGCGGATTCTTGAACATGGACCTAAGGCGGGCGTTGCGCGATAAAAGAGTTTCCTTGCTTCATTTTGTTTCATAGCTCCGTTTAATGTAGGTCGAGAATTTCATCTCTAGTCGTGCAACAGTTCCTATATGTTGGTCCCAGGGTGCGGTAAACTACTCGTGGCAGAATGTTTGAACATCTTATAAGGCAGGTGGGGTGAATAAGACACGACGCATTTTATCCTCCGGGACCAGCCGCCCGATCGTTGATCTTTCCACGCTTTCAATGAGTGAAGACTCTTTTATGTGTACCTAAACATTTATTGCACTAAGTTCAATGCAAATCTGCAAGTCACATTTTTCGAGAACACCTTATATCAGCACTTATGGTTCTTCCTAATTACTTCGCACCTGAATTGAAATCCTTCACACAACATGTGACCAAGGGAGCTAGGGGTCGCTCCCTAGATTATTTTCGCCCCTTAAAAATCAAAACTTAAGATTGCCACACTGTGAATCATCTCTCCCCCAAAATTTTTCCGCCCACTGGGAGCCGCGGTCGCCCCCTTCAGTGCCTTTAACCCTTGTCGGGTATGGGCCAGGTATCCCCCTTCATTGGGCAAATCATGGAGCCAGCCCTAGCATACTACCAAAACAGGATATTAGGATCAAGTATTGACGTTTCCGATATAACATACCCCAATGGTAGGAGTTTCGATTCTAAGCGATGATAGGCAAAATTCTAGGTCAACTGTGCCAAATGAACGAACAACCAAGGAAATGAAAGCCTAAACAGTTAAAGGGACAATGCAGTCGCCCCAATCACAAGGGCGTAGGAAGCGAGAAGGGGGCTGGCAGGCCCCAGCGAAATTTATGGGGGGCTGAAGTATGCTTTAGCTCCCGCCACTTTCCAAATACGAAAACCCGTTAATCGTCTCTGCTGTAAGAAATGTCAAAAATTTGCAGTAATTTACCTTAGAATTTGTCCAAAATAATGCACCAGATTGCATCTAAGGACCCTCAAATATCAAAAAATTTTCCAAAGGGCTAAAGAATGTCAAAAATTTGCAGTAATTTACCTTTAAATTTGTCCAAACTAATGCACCAAATTGCATCTTGGAACCCACAAATACCACAAAATTTTCCAAAGGACTAAAAAATGTCAAAATTGTGCAGTAATTTACCTTACAAATTTTTCCAAAATAATGCATCAAATTGCAACTTAGGACCCTAAAGTATCAAAAATTGTTTCCAAAGGACTAAGAAATGTCAAAAATGAGCCAAAAATGAGCATTAATTTACCTAAAATTTTTCCAAAATGATGTACCAAATTGCATCTAAGGACCCTAAAATATTAAAAACACCCCTTCCCTCAGACCCCTCCCCAGGACGGAGATCCGAAACAAGGTTCAACCCCCCATTCTTGAACAGCTTCCTACGCCGGTGCCCAATCAGAGTTAGTATGTCCCATCATTCTAGTTCATGAATGACCTATTTTGGTCATGTGACAATATTTTTGTTAAGGAATTGTGAAATCTAAGGAGAACATCTCCATGCTTTTTCTATTGTTTGAAATAGTTATGTTCAACCCGTCTTCAGAGGTGCTTGTAATGCGATAAGGAGATCTGCAAGAGTTTGCTGATTTTTCAAAGCAAATTTTTGGGGCGACTGCCTATTGCTTTTAAAGCAAAAAGATATTTCAATTTCAAAGTTAAAATAACGAAAAGGAATCACAAATTTTTATACATCCAAAGCTGATTATAGATTCTATCATACTTCATGAACTTAAAATGAAGGGTGACAAAGCCCCATTTCTGTAATTTAAATTTATTTCCTAAAGGCATGCATTGACATATGGTAAATTCATAATCAGCGACATCTTAAACAATTCATCTTCAGCAAGGGTACGTGTAAATTAATAATTGGTTTCATCACCCTCGGCCCGGAAACTTTCCATGGAAATGGCTTTTTTGTTCCCCAGGGTAATTCGGGATATGACTTCATTTTTATGAGGCGACATTCTTTTGATGTGACAGGAGTCACGTACCTTTTCCGCAGTTGATGCGAATTAATAAAAGGGGTACCGGTATATTCTGTCTAGATTACATCAACATGGTACAGAAAAAGTATCTTTCATCATTATTAAACCTTCAGTCTCATATTTCTGGTTATAGTTTCACAGTGGGGATGGGGGGGGGGCAAAATCAGGCGAACTCAGCTGAGTAGACGAAACGCAAAGCGCTCCGCCTTAGGGTTCAGAAGACCACCTTAGAGCCCCTGGTGAAGTTCAGGAGGAGCTAAGCCCCGGTGGTGAGCTAGGGGCGAAGCTCTGTGGTATTCATGAAATTGAAGTCTTGAAATTGAAGTCATTAGATTAATGCATTTTAGTTTCTTCAGACGACATTGGAAGTGCACTTAAAAGACTACAAAAATTACAATTTGACTTTTTGATTCCTTGCCAAAGATAAAAAGATCTTTGCAATCACGCTTGAGGGTATGCAAGCTCAGTTTCTCATTCTGACGGGTCCGGGTTCGAATCCACTTAAGAATTTTATTTTTTTACTTTCTGTTATCCAAATTTTACTTATTACACTTGGGATGCAGATTTGCCATGACAGTGAGGTTCCTGTAATTTTTTTTGTGGAGGTATAAGAGATCATTTGAGAGTACCAGAGAAAAACCTTGTAAACACAATATTTCAAGAAAGGAATTGATAGACATCCGGCACTGCCTGGTTCAGCCCAAAACCACACGGCAACGACCCGCACCGTCAGCACCATTAACTGATAAAGAATGAAGGAACTTGTAAGAACTGACTGCTTTGTCGACAAGGAATCATAGAACGAACGTTCTGGTTTCTTCACTTACACAGTCTTACTCCGTATGACAAGCAGCTAGTCTGAAGTGATGATGATGGATTTGAGGGGGGAGAGGAGCATGGGTGTCACTGCTGGGGGAAGGGGGACATGTCCCCTCCACTTTTTGATGGGGGGACATAATACAAAATGTCCCCCTACTTTTCACTGTCAAGCTTTTACTTTTCATAAGTCATAATGAATGCCGTAGACAGAATTTTAATTCATTACATACAATTAAAAAGAAAAACTGTGATGAACAGTTCATTGAGCATTCCTCGAAATCCGAAGCATTGTGCTGAATGTGTATCAATTAGCAACATTCATATCCGACAACATTATAGTACCGGTAATCTCCAGTTTTGGAATATTGTTTTGCGGCAACATTTATATCATCATTTTCCTCGTAGGTGTACGGAATGATATTTCTTGGGGAGAGGCACTTTGCCCTCAAAATTTTCCCGATTACCACACAATCATGACATCATTCTTATAAAATCATGGTTGGAAGTTGTACCAGATATGTTTCATATCAATGTTGTCATAAAAACACTAAAGATATGATGTGGTCTTTGTAATTGAAATGCATTCAGTAGCCAGCATAGGCTGTCTAAAATTAAAAATAATAATTGTACCTGTTATTTTGATTTGTAAATGTGTCTATAACCTTATCAATGTCGTATCGAAGTATTTGTTTTGCATATGAGCATTTCATACTGATTTGGGCGATTCTGCTCAACCAACAGTGTTTTTGACACATTTTGCTTCTCAAATAAGTTTTAAATTTTCGTATAGTTTACTAAATACTACTATAGTTCTACGGGATCACAGAAAATATTCACATATAGGCTAAATGAGCTATGGATATTGTTTCGGACAGGGGGAGGACAGGGGTCTAAGGGGAGGGGATATCCCCCAACCTGGAAAATTTTTGAATATTTGAGGGACCTTAGATTCATTTTGGTGCAATGTTTGAGAAAATATTAAGGTAAATCCTGCCAAAGTTTTGACATATTCCAGAGACCGAGGGAGTTAAATATTCAATTGGCTAGTTGGTAAGTGGCTGAATCTGATGCCCATAAACATGCCCTGAATATGAAAGTGATGGTGGGCTGAAATCGTCTTTCGTTTTACTCTAGGGGGCTGCCGCCCCTAGACCCCCCGATTTGTAAGCCCATGTTATCAGTCAAAGCACCGTTAGTTCTTACGGTCACTTTATAAACACACCTTCACAGCGATGAAACAAATCTAAAATAACAGTTTGCCCCCTCCTCCACTTCTGAAACTTGATCTACGCCCCTGGAGGGGAGGATGGATAATTTTGAGCGTTTCCCTGGGCTTTGGAACAATAAGTTTACCCCACTCGCAATTGTTCCACTGGGAGTAAGAATTGAGAACTAGTATTCAAAATGAGTGCGCGTGGACCGTACCGGAAAAATCGCATTTTTAGATTTTATTGCGATATGAGTAGCAGAAAAAATAAGAAAAATATCCTCAAGGGGGGGGGGGCGGTAGCTCACTTCCCATTCACTACGTGCCTGTCCAATAATGGCACCTTCGTGCTTTACAAGCTACTAAAATAATCTTTTCTTTGAAATGTCGGGACCTTACATTAATCGATGTCATAAAAATTTTGCTTTAAAAAGTCTGGGGGGGGGGGGAAATTGGCAATGCTGCCCTACCCCCCCCCATCGCACCCAGGCTGCGCACGGCCATAATTCCAACGAACATTCATATTCTAAGAGTTGTGAATTTCGTATCACTTGGAAATTTCGGTATACAAATTATATACAGCATGAGTTGCAAAGGCATTGAATTTCCTTCACAGCTCTGTACAAATTTTCCTTCAAGTCACAGGAGTAGGAAGCTGGTAAAAGAGGGCGGGGCAGGGTGAACATTTCACAGCAATCGCGAGACGTCTGTGCCGAAGGGGTACCACATGCCCTTTAGAATATTTTTTAACATTTGAGGGTTAATCAATATCTTTGGAGACAACTTTCTGAACATTTTTAAAGTGTCTTTATTTACGAAAGTTTGACATATTTCACAGAAGTAACAAACGAGGAAATTCTGTCCTTCAAAAGTGGGGCAGGAGGAAACTTAAGCCCCCAACACATGTTTAGTAACTTTAGTGCACCTTCTATACTAGGCAAAAAAGCCTGTACTGAGCTTATTGCTCAAGGACATAGCTATTATTCACATTAACTGTCTGTGTGTGCGCTGATCTGTACGATTCATCCGTGGCAGACCAATCAGAGTGATACTATTGTTTGACTTTATGTCAATCAGACTGCATTCAGATTGTATTTAGAACCACAGGGCTATTAATACCTTTTAGAGGATGCAACAAACCCTTTAATAAATCTTCTTGTACCACTTGTGATGAGTATATATATATATATACTGATGAGTATATATATATATATATATATATATTATATTTTATTGGGTTTAATCGCCTCGCCGTTTAACGATTGAAAAGTTGAAATGTCACCGAATGAGACGTTCTCACACTTCAGATGCAGCCTTGGACCCTCTCTAATATAAAACTGTGAGGAAGCGCTGGCTAGTTTGCTCTCTCGTAATCCCTGACTTCACAAACGAAGTATCTGAAGGGCATGCATGGGGATAGACCGTGCGGCGATCTGGATATGTAGTTTATCTTTTAATCAACTAAGTGGCCTACTGTTCAATCCTGCCTTGGGCCCTTCCATCACTGCAACAGGACTAACACGAGTAATTATAAACCGTCAAGTTAGCCATAAAATATTGAGAGTGTACAACAGCTACAATATAGTGTGACATAAATCAAGGGCATACACTTCGTTTATGTAAGCTATTTTGTACGTACACTTCGGCGTAAATGATACGCATTCTGTATATGCACACGAATTCGCACTTCAGCGTTCATAGCCTATCAAAAGGTCAAGCTTAAATACTAAAATAGTAGCAAAACCGCCTTTTAATAACAATTGCTTATGCTTCAACTTTTCTGTTAAAAGCGACACGCTATGCAATTGAAGATTGCCAGCAAAATCGATGAAAATGTATCGATTTCAAGGGTAAAATGTATTAAATCGTCAATAAAGAGATGTGGAACTTAAAATAATACGTACATTGTCTTTCCTTCAACATCTGTCGTTATTGAAGTTAATTGTTACTGCGAGATATAGATATTTCCGTTTAGTGCTGTACCACTGAGACTTCACGTCTCGAGAAGTTCTACACGACCAATCTGCTACCTAAGCCATGTTCGACTGTACATGGCATTTACGAATGATGGCACAAACGAAGACGAAATAAGACCACTTTAAGAGTCTCTTCATCAACATACTCTAGTATGTTTAGTTACAAAAGTGGTGATAGCTTGGATGGTTCATTTACGACTTCATTAAAACAAGGTAGTTTGAAAGTTTCAGTTAGGTACTGTGGGATGAATTGAAATGAGGCCATAGTCAGGTCTAGGGAAGAAAGCCTTTAAAACATTTTCAATGTCAACGATGCCCGTCGGTGACAATTGCGCTGCGAAGCAATTCCGGAATCTTGACGGCCCTGCATTAGTTTAATTACTACAGGAAGATCCGAATGTTACTATGTAGATCATATAACATAGATTTCCTCTCAATATGACACATTTTAAACAATTCATTGTAGTATAGTATCCATTATTCCCTCTCCAGATAACTTAGGCATCACAACCGCACACACATACGCATAGCCAAACACAAAAGGTATAATGACTTCAAAGATTACTTTATGCCTCCAACAAGAAATCAAAAAGATACATCATATAGTACACTGTAACAAATTTCTGTAAATTTACAGCAAAGTTCTGTAAAATTTTCATCATAATTTCTGTATTTCTAATTTACATGAAATGTTCTTGAATTTTTACAGAAGTTTTACTTATTTCGCTTGTTTTACGAACTAAGTTTGTGTTTTTTTACGAATGGTAATTTACAGTTATATTCTGTAAAATTTTGCAGAAAATATGTTTTTTATATTTTTATATATTTTTACGTATTTCCAGTAGTTTACCAAAAAAAATATGTTTTGCAATTGTGCAAATTAGAAGGATACCTAACTTGTTAAAACATAATAATGTAAACACTGCAGGGTGTAGGTTATTAGTGATATCACAATAAAGCACTGTGTAACCTTCAGATAAGTTCAGACTGACCCGAACTCCTTTTAGCTACTTAAAGGGAAATATTGCGTTTAGAATGCACCAATATGGCATACAACCAAAACACCTTCAGTCATTATTAAACCGTTCAGTCTCACCAATAAACTCTAGCAATAGCTTTATCTCCTCAAAATATTCTGCATTACAAGAGTAACGGATGTTGCATTATTTGAATTTTTGAAAGTTTGGGTGAACAAACTTGTTTTGTGCAACAAATAACTGAATTTCATCCTGTAAGATCCTTATTTCTTGAAAAGAAAGCTACCGTACTGCCTTATTTTGAATTGTCTACCAGTCTGTATCTATAAATATTGGTTTAAAAGATAAGAAAATTATCTGTAAAACAAACGCAATATTTCCCTTTAAGTGGGCGTGGCCAAAATTTTGACAAAAAATGTAAATTTATGCTAAGGGCAGGTCTAAACTAATGAGATCTGTAGCAAAATACATTTTTTTTTGGATAAAGGACAAGTAGTTAATCAAATCAGGTAAAGAATATTGAGATGTATGAACTGTATTTCTTTAAAAACTCTGTAGTAAGATTTTCTTTACAATCTAACTGTTAACAAATGTCTTCAAAACTCATTTTGAACGCCGCCCTTAGACTCTGGCTTTCTTGCCCGAGACATGAGGGGACATTGGAAAAGTAAAAGCATTTTCGAGTGCGAATCTAATGCATATCATTCTTATTATGTCATATGGTCTGCCTGTTTTTTACATAGATTATCTGTAATATCAAATGACAGAATTTGTCTGGAACCTCTGCTGCCAGAAGCTGTCTGTTTTTTACAATGGGTCATAAATTACAGTTTCTGTCTGTTTTGCTTTTACATAATTAATCTGTTATGTCAAATTACATTTTTTTTTTTTACAGTGTACGCCTACTCGTGAGTTTTTTAAACATGGCGTGGTGAGAACTTTTTCTAAATGTAGCACCTGCTTGGCTATATTTTGATGAATTTCCCTCAGCAATTTACAATTTATTGGTGTTGACAAAGGCGTACTGACACCACGCATGTAGCCCGCCACTCTTTTTTTCGGGAGCAAAAACCAATTCGTGGGGGCCACTGGAGTCAGATCTGCGTGAATTGGCAAGAGAAGTGCCCTGATGGTGAGAGTGTCTGCGGGGTGTGGGAGCTTTCCACAAAAGGTGAAAAAATATAACGTTTACACACAATATGAGACCATCTATTGGGAAGGGGCAAGAGAGACTATTGTGGGAAGCGGCCCCAAGTGACTACGTGCTTGACTGGCACCTTATATTGGCGGCAACGGCAAACGTCAGAGAAGCCAGACTTGACTGAAAAAAGCTTGAGCCGTAGGCACGAGCTCCCCGTTCAGCGAATGATTATGAACAAATCTTTACGTCTTTGTACATAGGCGGAAATCCCGTGGGATAGCGGGGTGGGGGTGGGGGAGACATCCATTCACATTTTGAAAATACTCCTATTGACGCTCACTTTTTCACACAACTTGTGCCTCTAGGGCCCATTGTCCCCTTCCCCCCTCCTATTCACACAAACCTCCACTGCTGCATCTTTGGGCTTCTTTTGCGACTGAAAACGTTAATGTAAGTTTACGCTAAAACCACAGAAAGAAAATAATCAAAAAGGCAAAAAGATAACTAAACGCAGTAGAGTTACTACGTCAGAGAGATGCATCATAACAGAAATAACTGTCCATGCGCACAAAGACTATGTCAAAACTCACATGCTGACATGCAGATGCGTGGACTCCGGGTGATTGATGTTGTAATTTGTGAAGTGTCATAACTTATTACGCTCACGGATCAGTTAATTAAATTATTCATAATTTACTTAGCTAAAAGTGAAGAGGATATCTTCTTTAATCTTGCAGCTATGCACAGTACACGCATCGTATTTTGGACTGAGATGTGTTGTTAAGTTTCTTGTAGGAAATAAGTATCCCATAATCAGTCACATGGCCCATAGGTCTTCATATGGCTGCAGCATATAAGCATATGCAATATGGAATATGCGTGCGATGATTGTGTGCGATCTCTCGTGGCTAACAATGCCCTTGCACCAAGATCCTTTGTCTTTTTCACAATCCAATTTTTGTCAAAACTTTTGAAGAGTACCAAATGAACAACTGAATATTTCTCGGACGGTTGCTGCGACAGAACCAACTGATCAATCCATGTCCCAAGCCTGTAGCGTATATAACACAGGTTTCTGGGCTTCTCGGCTACAGTATATTCTACCATAGCAATCTATTTTTTGGAAATGAAATTTTCATATTTAACAAAATTGTTCCAATAAATAAAGCCCCCAACTTTTCTCCGTGTGCCAATATTTTGTTTCCGTATAGGCTACAGCAACTAAATGACTGGTGCCTATTAGGTTTTCGTGGCGATGAATCGATCGCAAAGCTTCATCTACTCCAAGCAAGGGTGTAACCAGCCCTTATCCAAGTAGGGCGTTGGGCAAAGTTGGAAAATTACGCCCCTTCCCAGGTTGGAGAAACGTTCCCCAGGAGAAATAATTTGAAGATAGTGAGTCCACAAATAGTATTATTGTGTGTCCAAAATTTTTGCAAGGTAGGCGAGTGGCCCATGAACTGGCCCAGTCCCTAGGCCCTTAGAGAAGTCGAAGTTCTGCTTTAGCTTATGCTTTCTTGTCCTGGACTCATTGATCACCAAGTAAGTGGACCTCATGGGGCTGGGCGCAATACACCCGTACCATGATTCCATTAAAAAATTTAAAAAGGTACCGACGGAAACTCGGACAGCAAGTTGGGTGAACAAACTACTCAAAACAGAGATTTGTTTAACTAAGAATTTCATAATTACGATAAAATAATGGCCACTTAAGCAGGCTACTTTAAATAATTTTTGCGGACCTTTGGTTTTACGTTGGGAAGACTACCGCAAGCTCATCAACCCTAGCACACAAAGTCCACGGTTTGCAACTTTGCGTTCGCTTCCTTGCTTTGGATTCTTCATGGGATGAAACACCTAAAGTGGGTGGTTCTTGGGTCTCTTCTTCCTGGCTTCAATCCTTAATGATTTTCCATGGAATGATGTCATCGCTGAATTGCCTCTGACCCCTACTGTTTGGCGCTTAATGGCCTCACTCTCATTCCATAATCAAGAAAATTGATGTTATGAGCGGACTTGAATTGGTGTATAGATTTGCCTTCTCTGTACAATCTGTGCAACTCTTATCGGGAATGTGCAGTAACTGCGTTATTCGATTGAATCACGTACTGCACAATGTCAGCATATTTCGAAGACTTGGTGGAGGTCAAAGGTCGTTTGGGGTCACTGGAGGCCAAAAAGTTTAAACTTGTAAACACAATATCTCATGCAGTGAAACACAATATCTCATGCAGTGAAACACAATATCTCATGCAGTGAAAGCCAAAGTTGAAAACCGGGGGTATTACCCAAATCGAACGATTAACCTAATAAGCAGAAGGGAGCACTTCTAAGGCAGAATATAAATTCGTTTTTAGTGTGTATGCTAATGATCCCATGCACGTAATATGATACAGCCTAGGCCTATAAAGTACTCTGATATGGTCACTGTCGTCATGGTAATATCGAAATCTCAGGTTTTGAAACGAAAGACACATTAGCCTTACAATGCAAGGAAAAAACATGAAATAGACAAGGTTGAAGAAAGGGGCACAAGTGGATAACAAAAATGACTGTGAGATAAAAACACCGACTTGCTATAAGTCGATTTGACTATGATTCATGTTATCTCTTTCCTTCTTTCAAGATAATTTGTCCAGTATTACTAATATCGAACGAGTGAAATGAGGAAAAATGCCAATCACTCTTGAGCAGTTTATGCGGCTATATTTTAGACTTGCTCAAGCCCTTAATTACACAAATACGTCGAGCAAAGATCAATTATTAATCTAACGTGTCGGAACGAGAAGCTGATTAATTAAAGGTTCACACAACGAGCAATATTACTACGGCTACAATGGACAAACCTGTTGTTAAAGAACCGTCATTTCTAATTACAGTAATATATTGTTACAAGTTTCAACCGTAAGTCTCCTCTAATAAAAAGGTTACACCAATTACTTAGCGACCTGCTATAGGTCGGTTCACACAAGACAAGTTTGAATCGTTACAAGTCATTTTCATTTCCTCCAAGAGTAGAGAACCTTTTTCGTTCCCTAGTTATTTACATTTCACATCTTTCTATAGAAAGAACTGCGTAAACAGGGACCACGGAGTCAATTTTGAAGTGAGGGGGCTAATCATCCAAGCAGCCCAATATGTTCAAGAAAATAATAGTAGTTTAGGGCGGCCCAAATGGCACACGGCAGGAAAAATGCGGGGGCTAAAGCCCCCGTAAGCCCCCCTCCTCGTCTGCGCGGTCCCCGGTAAACCGCCACATTATTTATCATGCGTAGCTCAATCAATAAGCAGAGAGTAGCAGTTCTAGTTACAAATGATTTTCATTTACAATATATCGATCATTTTTCCACCAGAATAACCATAACAAGAAGCTTCAAGGATTTAGGCTGCAAATTAGATGGTACGAATGCATCCTTTCACTCTAAACTTTCAGATGTTGGGCAGTTGGGGGTGCAGAAATGGAAAAATATTCCAGAAGATAAATTTCTCAAGAGGATTCCACCAGGGGGAAACAAATAGACAAAAGTTAAGCAGACTACAATTTGACAAAATGCCGGCCTGTTTCGGTCCCACCTGTGACGTTTTTCAGTGGAAGATGGTCAACGCTTGAATGTAAACATGACATGCACAATCAAGTTAAAGACATGCACAATCAAGTTAAAGTATGTAATCAGTACAAATTATGTGTGCGTGTGGTAAATTCAATTGGAAGCTGAGGCGCGTAAAAACATGAAAGTACTACCGCGGATAGACTGTACAATATAAAGTTGTTCGATATGCACTTTTTTCTATACTGCTTTCGACTTGAGGGCGACGCCAAGTTACCCCCGAAGAGCCTCAGTTTGCTCTCAAATGTAGGGTAAGCATATTTGTCTAAGCTGAAAGTGGGACATGACTTGAAGAAGACTGATCAAGAGGAGGGTGGTTTGAGTGCCGGCTGGACTATCTAAGCGGAGCGCCAACATAGGTTGGCGCGGAGCATACAAGAAAAGTTTTGGAATTTACAAACCCTCCAGACGGCCTGAAATGACACTTCCCGAGTGTTTTAAGCTGTATGTACACAGCCTTAAAATAGGGATCTCACTTCTGAATTTTCTCAATTTTATAACAATGAAAAATTAAACGGAAATTGACAGCCCTACAAATTTATGGACGGGATTTTCCCGATCTCGAATTATGACCAAGAAATAGTTTTTTACGATCGATCCCTCGACCATAATGATATTTTATTGGGGTTTTTATCAGGAATAAGTGCCGGTCGGAAGAGTCACTTCAGCAGATTGTGGCGGTCGGCAATTCTGCGTCCTGGTCGGGCACGACCGGTGCCGACCGGCAGATTTAGATTTTGGTATCTGCCGAGAAGCCAAATGGTGCAATCTTTTAAGCTGATTTCACTAGCTTTGTTTGCCCAAGACGTGCAGGTCGGAAGTTCGGGCTATAGCCTTATCTTCCTGGCTAAAAACAGTGATCAAACATGAGGATTTTTACTGTGCACACAAAAATATGATACAGAATATAACAGCTATATTGGTTTTCGAGAAAATAGGAACGATTTGTTTTACCGGCCGGGACGCTCAGTTTTCCTTTCAAAAACGGGACAATCCTGATTAATCGGGACGGATGGTAACCCTTCTCAAAAGGAGCTAAGACTTAATGTGCATATATAGCAATGGGAAAGATATACTTACGTTTATCAGGTTGCTCTCCAGAATACTGATCAAATTACCAAACTTTGTTGAACTGAATACAAAATAGGGGGCTATGCAACTCATTCACGTAGTCTACACGCACTGTGCTGCGACATTGCCCGCCCCAGGAGAAATGTGTTCTTGTGCACTTACATTGGTTGCACCTGCTATACGAACATGCACGTCCCAAAGGGGTACGTTTCGACAGCTGTTGCGAAAGTACAGTAAGCTGTCATACGGCGATTGTCAGCCAGCCGTAATAAATTGCTTTCAGAGCAGCACACTCGATCATGTCTAGCTTACAAGTGTTTAAATATTCCACTCGGGGCATCATCCATTCGTGGAGATAGAATACTGCATGTTTAGCCTATGGAATACCTGTAAAATTTGACAAGTTTAGATGAAAAGTTCGATTCCGTTGAGAGCAATGAAGGGAGTGCATACTGCATAGTAACTACTACTTACATCCATGGAGCTAATACGGGTATTAATATTAGCTCCATGGTTCATCGCAACAAAAATCCTGGCCCGAGATGACGTCATCCATGAGTTATATGGGGGTAACAATAGCGTAGACAGCTCCCCACGCTGTGGTGTAGCCAGGATTTCCTCTCATGGGGCCATACAGTATGTTTTGTGATCGCCGGTCTAAGGGGAGGGAGTATTCCCCCTTTTTTGAAAATTAGGTGTCCTTACATGCAATCTGGTTCTACATGTGCTTCCTTTAAAGTAAAATTTGTGCTTAAAAATTTACATATTGAAACCGCAGTTTCTGCTTGTCAATTAGAAAATTAGGTGTCCTTACATGCAATCTGGTTCTACATGTGCTTCCTTTAAAGTAAAATTTGCGCTTAAAAATTTACATATTGAAACCGCAGTTTCTGCTTGTCAATTAGAAAAATGTTCCAAGAAAAGCTAGGGGAAGAATTGGAATCTCTGGCCATTTTTTGAGTTTAAGTAAGACATCTAATCATGTATTGTTGGCCTGGAAATGGGAATTTGTAGGCAATTGTTAGTTGGGAAACAGTGCTAGGGTATCTCACCTGGTCATGTTTATTCATTGGGGTTCTGGTTGGGTGGGATAAATAACAAGATTTAATTTGGCCAATTGGGATTTGGTAGTTGTCTCTTGGGGGAGTGGCTGCATGCAGGAACACATGCAGTCACAGGGAGAAGACAGTTTTAGGAGAGTCTAGTTAGTTTATTTTTGAGAGTCAGATGCATAGGAAGTAGCCTTAGTTTACTTTAGGAGGTTTATTTAGTTTCGTTTTCAGTTGGGTTCTGAGTTCTTTAGGTCGACCTGGGATATCTGTTTGTACTATCTGATTGACTTTCATTTGTTGTATTTCCGAGGAGTTATCTTTTAACACGGACGAGTTACCACAAACAGTGTGTTTTTTGTGTGTGTTCTTGTTTGGAGTCTGGACTTCTACAAGTTTCAGGTCTTGGCAGTCACGCCTAGACCCTGACCCCTTCCTCCTGGATTGGCCGTTGGCCCATTAAAACACAACAACGGAGGCCAAGGATTCCAACCCCCAGAGAATTTTCGTTACAATATGTTGCGTACTAAAAAAACATTGGCATCAGTGAGGTGCGGGGGTGGCCCAGAGACCCCTGGATACGCCACTGTCCCCATGTCATCTGCATGCCATTCTGTTCGAGCAATGCAGACTAATGGCATACCCTGTATTTTCTGCAATGATTGTGAAAACCGGAATATTTTCTTTCGGCCATATCATGAGAAAAGTGTTTTCCCTCTAATTTTTTATTTTAATTTTATTTTTTGCTTTCGTCTCCTTTTTAACTCACCATCAATGGTGGCGCCAGGTGAGGGTACGAGGGGGAATGCCTTCCCAATTGTGGACGTTGGCGAGACCCTGTCTGGGGAATTTTCCAATACCGTCGGGGAATTTTACTGGGTACGATAAGAGGGCCTAAGTGATGCCAAACGGCAACCAGTCTCCCCTAAATTTTCAAAACTTCATCAAAAAGAGCCTAACACAAAATTTAAAACTATGCCCAGATTTTCAAATTTTCTTCAAAAACAAACCCCTAAATTTTCAGATCTGCATCAATAATACAGGGCCTTTTTAAAGATTTTTTTAATGGGGGTGGGGAGGCATTTGACGGAAGGGAACATCTAAGCGTAGGGCCACCATTGATTGGTGCGTACTTTACGAAGAAATTTTTCAGAAAAATGCCTGTCCAGTTGTGGCATGCTCATGGGCCATGAAGTGTGTTGTGTGGTCGCTGGCCTGGGGGAGGGGTCTAAAGGGGACACCCTCCCCCTTTGGAAAATTTTGAAACATTGGGTGTCTTTACATGCAATCTGGTGCCACATATTATACCTTTTGGAGTTAAACTTGTAGTAAAAAAATTGTATTTTTTAAGGAACTAAAAAAAATAGGCATCAACTTTGAAAATTTTTGAAAAATTAGGTGTCCTTGCATGCAATCTGGTGCCACATATGCTACCTATTGCAGCAAAACTTGTACTAAAAAGTTAACGTATTTTTAGGAACCAAAAAAACCCGGCATCAGTGAGGGGGGCATGGCCCAACGTCCCCCAGTGTATGCTAGTGCCGTTCAGATTGCCAGAAATTGCACTCTACATGGCTAACATGTAAATTTATCTAACTATCCTTATTTTCTTCACTGATTGAAGTAGTTTAGTACTTCCCCCTATTCTGCCAGCATAAAAGTGGGCAATGTTTACACGTTTGAAAACAAAATTTCCTGAAAAAGGGACCATACTGGGAGGGGGAAAATGAGAGGAGTGGGGCTGCGTATTGGACTGGGGGCCATGGCCCGCCCAGTATGTACCGTATGTTAAAAAAGGCCCTGCAATTATAAACAAGAATTTGGAAACTGTATGCAAAAAGCAGACCAACTTTGTAAATTTCTTCAATAAGTACGTCGGAGGCAAAAATCGCGCAACCATTTTGTGGCACGGTATCTTTACAGAAACTCGCCAATTTTTCGGGGCTTCGGGTTGCTGACCCTCAGTTGGAGAAATGCCCCCACCTTCGGGGATATCCTTGCTCTTTCAAATTTCAATGGGTGTGGCGCTGCACTACAACCCTAATTTTAGGCACATTTTACCCGGAATAAAGAATTCATATTGCCATGCAGTAGCCTATTATGGCATTTTTGTCCAGATTTGGGAGGATGCTAACTAAGAAGATGCAGCCCCGTTCCAGTGGCGTAACCAGCGGGGGGGAGGGCCACAGGGGGCGGGAGCCCCCAGTTGAAACTCGCCCCCACTTGCCCCTCCCCAAATGAAATTACAAACCGAGAAAAAAATATTTTAATACACACCAAACATGTGTGCCTACAGGCTACATGATGATCTCTATTGCGATTTTGTCGGTCCTAGAATACTGTACAACTAGAATCCGATTATGAGCAAGTTCACACAGAACTCTTATCTGCCGAGTACGTCCAACTCCAGTATATTTAGCCCAAGAATGGCAACACCAAACTGAGGGTCTGAGCTC
>WURT03319741.1:0-24508 GCA_009936505.3 Holothuria glaberrima | reverse complement strand
GGTACCTACACAACAAGTTTGAGCTTCAAAGAAGTTTCCCTTCTTGAGATATCGCGTGCACAAGCAAAGTGTCACAACACACACATACACACACACACATACACACATACATATACACGCCATCATGAATGCATAGGTTTCTCTTTCATCGAAACCAAAAACTTGTGATCCACAACTGTGCCATCTCATTTTATCTTAACTTAAAACTTTCCTATATATCTATACTGGAAATAATGTAAATTTGAAGTCCACTACGGATCTGGGCATATATTATGGAAAAAGAATTAATTATGGAAAAAGAACCCCCTACAGTACATGATTTCCTGGGTTCTGAGAGCCTTATAATCATAATAAGGGCAACGGAATTTTAAGCACTTTCATCGGCAATAAATGTGGAAAATTAAAGCTCCGAACATTAAAGAAGGAACATGTACATTCTTTTTTCTGCCATAAGTGGGACAAAGGGGATCAGTCCTGTTAAGCCCTTAACTAGATCCACATCTACTGTTATTCTGATTAGGACAGTACTACAGTATAGAAAAAGAGACCTTGAAAAACGGATAAATGATAAACACAAAGATGATAAACCTACACTAACTATCCTCTAGTAGCTTCCTAAGGTACAGGACGGGTGGGGGTAAGGAAATGGGGAGGGGTGGGGTTGCCATTGTGATCCAGTAAGGCCTAAGTGTACTTCTTTTTGTAACTTTTGTGCTATAACTTTATAACGCAATTCTTTTGATTTTGTTACTTCCATAGGAGTGTGTTCTTTCCAAGCCCTCCGCGGTTTTTAAGCACACTTCCTTTTTCACTACATACTTTGCTTTACATGATGTGCTGTAAATCATTTTTGTAAGAATGATTTTTGTTGTGAAAAGAAACAATAAATGAATGAAATGAAATGAAAAGATCAGGGCTTTTTATCACCATAGGTGCCAGAGGCCATGGTTTTGAAGGCTTAAATTTTGCCTTGCTGCCCCTTAAAACTTATTAACAGCATAATAGCCAATCATGCCCTAAATGCTTTCCTGTTTTTTTTTTTTTTGTTTTGTTTTTTTTTGTTTCCAGATTCATGTCCTTTTTTTTTCCTTTGGTTTTTGTATTTGCAATGACAAATTTCTTCCATCCAAAAACTATTTCACTTGTCCTTTTTAGATCTCAGTTTGAGCTTCATCGACAAACTACCCAATCACAAATAAGAACCAGTTTATTTGATCATGTGTCCAAAGTACAGCAACATTGTTTACATGAGGAAAGGTAAGAAGAAAAAAAGAACCTCACAATGTACGTTTCCATGCCACTGCCACTACCATACATTATGATCATTGATCACTGACATGAATCAGTTTTGACAACGCCTTCCTCAAACAAGCACCTCACTGTCTTGGCTAACCTTACAGAGCACTTTGTACAGTGCATGCACTTTTTAATCAGCCAAAGCACACAGGAGTGAAACATGCTGTAAGATTATTGAGTCAGCCATATATTGTGACTGCTCTGAAACTGTATGTCTTTTGGCTATGAATACCAGGTCAACGCTAATGGATGACAAAATTAAATTGTACCAAATTTTGAAAACTTTGACAGATTAAATTGTTAGCAAGCTGAAAAAATACAGTAACTAGTAGGGTTACACCCTAATGCATGAGCAAGAGTGACTCACTCTAGAGCAACTTTGCAAGAATCTCGCATAAATGCCGCATTAAAAACATTCTCCTTTTTCCTCTCTCTAGGCTTTTCCTCTTGTTGAGTGAGATTTCCTCTTCCTGAGATGGAGGTGCTGATGCCCTGTTCTGATGTCTCTAAAACTGATGCTATTATTTTCGTCACTTTAACTGTACTGAGCAAGACCCTAGATTGTATAAAGATGTACAGTGCTTCAATACTCACTGATTTCTAGAGAAACATATGGGGCCCTTTGGAAATCAATATTTCTAAAGGTGACTTAATTAAAACGGGCAAAAGAACACACCTTGATATCACCACGCAAGCTGGAGAGAATAGCAAGAATTATTACATGAGCACTCTGTGAGAGGCTAAAAGTACTGTATATCAATGCTGTATATTGAACTGAGCTCTGGTAGAACCACAGTACTGTACACTGCATACAGTACATTTAATTGCAATAAAGTTGTCAAAATGTGTGGGTGTTCCATATCATAAGATTCCCATGTGGAATCGAAATTCCAAACATTATGAAAATAAAAATTGATGTGAGAGTAGCCATGCAAGCTCTGGTAGGTTGCAAGGACATCTTCCAAAGATGAGAGAAGCCAAGTGACTATATTGATTGAGATTGATATTTTACTAAAAATATATCCTCTTGGATCTAATGCAGGTTTTATATAGTTCTGACAACAACCTTCCAAGGATTTAGCCTTGAAGTGTACAGTGCTTTATAGCTGCTTCATAGTACATGACACATACTCTATGTATGGTAAGGATGTACTCATTGACTGTACTGAGAACATTTCACTGCTTTAAAAATGTTTCAAATTTGAAAAAGAGAGCATGTACAGTACTACTGTACACATGCTTCAATATTTCTTTCAGATATCCCCCTTCCACAATATGGGATCAAAAACTTGTGGCCCTAAAGAGTTCACAGCTCTGAATGTACAGTAGTTTGGCTTTGATAAGAAAATGACTCTGAATACTGTCTAGACTTAAACATAATAATTCTGTACTTTTCACTGTGTTGTCCTTACCATGACCAAATGTTAGATCTACAGGCAAGATTCTACAGTAGCTACAACTGTTGGCACTGAGTCGAGAGCAACAGGGTCTCCCACTGCCAAAGTATAATTCACTTGCTGTTCAACTGCAGTTTGCCGCCTGGCCCATAGTGAAGCAACCATGATATGGAAACAACAATGGTATGAAAATATCCTTTAAACTGTACAAATGGAAACTTGTGATAAAACTACCCATAAATTTTCTCCTAATTTCAAAAGGCCAACAAAGGTTCAAAAGAAAATCCACTGGTGGTACTATCACAGACCTTATTTGTTAGACCATCCACTTTCTACACTCTATTTGAATACCTTTATTTCCAAACTCCACACCGACATGGCAGTATTTTGGCCAAGCTAAACTTTTAACTACTGTACATAAAGGAGTAGACACTGCAAAGTTCTGAAACCATTCCCTTTAAATGCTGCACATGTATGTGAACTTGAAAAGTGCATACTGTACTTACAGGTCCCTCGATCTAATAATACTCCTCCATTCATCCCAACAGTACACTACACTCCCTTCTTGTAGTGCAGTCAAGTGTGATAAACAGATTACACAAATTGCTTGACTTCAAAATGAGATCACCCAATGAGCTATCTTAGTATGCAATGTACAGTTTGGTTTGCGACCAGGATGACTTCACTACCTAGTTAAATAACATTTGACAATTGGTCATGTAAATACTCAACTCTATCAAAGAAACAAATTTAACACACCAAAACTTCACTTTGACATTTCTATACATTTTGATCACTTAAAGGCATTTTCCAAGTCTCATGTGAAAGAGAAAAATTTTCCACTTCGTGCCCTTCAAACCCCGCAGCAGTACTCTTTTCCTAACTCAAGATATCTCATATTAAAGAGTGCTTATTTTGGTCAAAAAATACCTCCAGTTCTCACCAAGGTCACAGATTGTTATGTAAAGTGGGCACATTGCCTCAGATTCCTTTTGTTTTTCTTTATAATTGAATGTCCTGTTTGTCCTTGGAACTTGATACTGTTGGAATGTTTGAATATGTTTCCATGTAGATTTAGCACAAATCTACACCATATGCAGGGCATAACAAACAGTTGCTAAATATTCCCTACAGCGGCATTAATACCATAAAGAAATTCAATTCTATTTCGAACTAATGTGCCGCAATGACATCACAGATTTCCCATAATGCACTTTATCTTGAGAAAAAATTGCATAAATTCTTTGCAGATTTGTATCTTCCAAACACTGTAAGCTATTGAGATGCAGTTTTCACCTCCTAAAAGAGAAAAATTTTCTGCATTTTTTGAATTTACTGATTTTTGTCTCTGGACAATCCCTTTAACAAGGAAATTAAGTTTGATTCAGGAAGTCATTGGCAAACATTTCTTTTCTTACAAAACCTATGATGTGGAAAAAGTCAAATGCGTGAATGATTTGAATTCAGCTCTATAGTACAATACAATGCAATTTACATACAAAGTATAGGGGACAACATACAGTATTGTAATTTGTATTACAGTTATCTACCTCAGATCTCAAACTTCTAAACATTTTGCTAATTTGATTGACTCCCAGGTTTCTAGTACCTAGCCATGTGCATTGTCAACACTATTAACGACACAATATATAACTTGCCTACAGTACTTACCAAACTATATAATTTCTAATTTTATTGAAAACACACTAAGGGGGTTTCATTTGCTCCAACAATTGACACCTTCTGAATGTCAAAAACGTAACAAATATCTACCAAAAGGCAAAAAAGGTTCTTAGCTTTGCCTTTGTAAAGCAAAAAATGTTTACATGGTACCAAAATCAGCTGGAGCTTCCTGGGCCCTGAGTGGGCCCCTGGACCCTGGCTTTCTTGGACTCATGCTACTCATTAGTATGAATGCTTTGTGTGCATTCTCTACATGATATTGTCACTCTTGACTGATTTGGTAATCTCATAGAAAAAAGGGTTGGAGATATCTCCAAAGGGATGTGACTACAAACTGAAAGGTCCTATTGCACCACGTAAAACATACTAACAATTGGTATGTACACCTCAGTTCACATTAGTTCAACCAACAGCTTGATTCTGATTGGCCAGTGTTGATTTGTGCAGTTGGTGGTGTACCTTAAAGGTAAATACTGCGTTGGAAAAAATATCATAAAGTGACACCAACGTTATTTCATTGTGGTCTATTCCCCCTTTCCAAACATGAATCACAAATAACTTGCAGCAGATTATAAACACTAATCTCACGAAATATGGACAAAAAGAAGCAACAATTTCCTCATTGAACCAGCTCATTATCGAACCATAAGCCTCGCCCACACCCAACGTTCGTACCACTGCATATTCATTTAGGAAGAGCCATTATGCCAGGTCATATTTACACTCATTACGCAATGCATGTTGACCTCGCTTACACAAAGCACTTCTCACGACCCTGTATGCCTGTCCTTCACACTCACAACAAACTACCACCACAGTTTCTGCAAGTGTCTGTGCTATACTGTGGGATATTGCAGCCCACCCAGGGAGATTCAGTACCATCTCCCTATTTATCATGTTGTTCACATCTCACCATGGAAGCACTACCGTAGGTCCGAGGTCTCACACTGTGTGCATAACATCGGTACAAACATGCTCTTTATTTGAGGAATGCTACTTGAACATAATTTTTTGAAGAGTGGCATCACAGGTTCATAAAATTTTCATTTCCTTATAGGGGATAAACAGAACTTAGCAGTTGCTCAAGCACCATGTCTTTCACATCTTGCTGTTTCGAAAGCAAAGCAGCCTGCTACGGTCCAAGAGCTACAATTCAAATAACTAACTGTAGTTCAATACAGGCAATGTAGTAACAATCTCCTTAGTTTATTCGTATTTAACGAACATTTTGAAAATGCTGTAGAAGGCGTTTGTTATTGTCTGAAGTAACGTGATAAATTGATTTGATTGGTGGATTTCAAATCAGGGATGAAGAAGGTGTGGTCTTGCATGCATAATTGTTTGGGTGAACAAATTTGCCAGTTGTTACAGAGAGGTTAATTACTTGTTAATTAGTGCTCACCAGCTAGAATTTTTCTTCCAGTTACAGTACCTCTCTTTCATCGAAAGGGACCTGATCATTGATAAAACAGGATAGATTCAATAAATAGTCTGACAAATGCAGTATTTCCCTTTAAGTATAGCAGACAGCTCACACACTGTATATGAATAGAGTGGATATGGACCAGATGGCTTTGAGCAATTTATTAACTTGGCACAGGCTTCTGTCACTTTGTCAATTGGGAGTTGCTTTTCAAACTAGAGGAGGACTAGAAGTAAACTTCTTAGGGAGAATTATAACTGTCTTGGGTGATACTATTGACACTTAAACATCATCTGCCCTACAGATTCAAATCCAAAACTGTATTCAAATTTAACATACAACAGTACTTCAATCCCTTAGAAATGAAATCAAATTTATTATCTACAAAGAGGGAATATTATACATTAAAAATTAATTTAAGTCCACATACCTTCATACACAAACTACAGTGGACTTGCTGTAGCCACAGAACAAATGACTGTCACTGACATAGGCTGGTGACTGGCACCTAAACACTAGAAACTCCCTAGCATGACAGATGCTGCATCTACTGTACATTTATCTTAGTACAACAATCAGCACATTTCAGTACAGAACAGTAGTTCTTTAGCATCCCCCCAATAAACAGTGTTGTCCAGTATATATACACTTACAGTAGTATTAAATGCGGCACTTCAAGTATTCTGACTCTACTCACCAATCCACTAGGAACATATTTGCTCAGGGATTTTGAGTAAATAATATACTGTACACCTCAAGAGGGACACCTTTTCTTTGCAGTGACAGTTATCCCATGTACAGTTTAGAATATGGTGCCCAGACAGCTTGGAACACTGAGCAATTTGACAACAGTACTGTACAGTACTTACCTTACCCAGATTTTCACTCTGAGCCAGAATTTTGTTGGACTTAAAATGCAGCCAAATGATGAGGCCTAGATACAACTGTAGATAGACACATGTCCTATACCAGCACAGTGCATACTTCTACTGGAAACCAAGGAACCTGTACCATAAATCTGTGTCCAGGGTTTTACTACTGACACCAGCATTAATACACAGTTTGCCGCTACCTACTGGGGTGTAATCCCAGTCTTGGCCTCTTGAGATTTTAATGTCAGAAGTAGGTCACTTGGGCTACTTGACTTATGTAAGCAGAAGGATGAGTGCTTGCCCTATCACCATGGAGCTTTATGTGTGTGTGTGCACACTATCAAGCAAATTCTTTGATGCTATGCTGCTGGTGGAGTCAGTCATTTCTCAGATAGAATAGAATGGTTTATACTGAAGAATAATTACTGCACAGTGAAGTTATAAAAATATGGTATTATTGGCTTGAAATAATGAACAAAATTATAAACCATCATATCCAGCAGTTTAAAACTACTGTATGCTCAAGGCTGATCAAAGAATCACATGACTAACTGCAAGGGCCATCCTGGTGCTAATGGTTTATGCCAGATGGTAGCCAACTTGCAGGCAAGTTGGGAAAATGCACATTTAAATAGGAGGTGATGAGGAGCAAAATATACTCAAAAAGCTGACTGTAACAGTGGTACATACGTGAATAAGAGCTGTCTTCACCTATTACAACAAAGAAATCACTCTTTTCTCTGAGGAATATAAACTGGCAATGTTTTGATCATCGATGACGCCTCCTACCTCATTGTAACCTCACTGTATCCTCACTGTAAACTTGCTTTAAATCAGAGCAAGAGAGGCACAATAGCAGACTTAAATCACAGCTAAAGCAGCACCCAAGGAATCATGGGAACTGGGAGTATAACAATGAAGTTCCCAGTTCCCATGATTCCTTGGGTGAATTTAGCAATTAATTAAAGTCTGCTTTGGCACTAATCTACACTTTAATACTGAACAAGTTCCATTCACAGTTAAGCTTATTAGCCCTCAGATTCCATTCACCCAACTGTCCATTTGCTTCATAAAAGTTATAAGATCATAAGAAAGAGAACAAGGTTCATTTTACTATACTACAATCATGATTCTAGCCATTTTTTCACAAACGAAATTCCATAAAGCTATGTTTACCTTTCTGCTCCAACACTTAAGTCCAATTTGAATGAATGATGGTTTCATGAATAACTTATGCAGCAAGGGTAAGTGTAAGTCTGCAAAGTGACTTGAATAATTTAATAATTTATGTATACAAACTACTAATAGGTCTTGAGCTGATGTTTTACGGTGTGATCAGCCTTTTCCATGACAACAGATTGCATACAGTACTTATAGTAAGATGAGGTTTTATGGCTCAGTTTGTAACCAAATGGTTTTAAGTCGGGCCAGCCACAGCCTTCAAGGCATAATTTGCTGTGAATGTACAGTATATACTGTATGTATGATTATGTATGTTTTTGGGTTAAATGGAGGTGCCAAAATCAGTTGCTACTTTTGTTTCTAACACTATACATACTGTACACTAGAAGAGTGAACTATTCCAGCTACCGCTGCAATGACACTGTTACGGTGTGTGGTGTACAATCTAAATCTAGATGATCCAGCCAAAAAAGATGATAATCTTGGAATACATCAATAACAATGGGGGCACAATGCCAACGTTTCTCCAACAGATAATCTTTCCTCACATATTCATACTAGACCTGAAAGCAAACTTGGGTACAGGTATGTCTGAAAAGTGAATTCACATTGGCAATGCTAGGCTGGAAAAACATTACTGCAAAAGGCATTTGCATATTCATACAACCAAGCAAGGGCCATGACCATAATTACTTCATATCCCAGTCAATACTATAAACTGAATATATTATACAAAAGTTTGCACTGCCAACAGTTTTCCAGGTTTGATCAGGGAGTTGCTTAACTTAGCAGGTCCCTTGTTTACTGCAAATGGCCCCATGAATGGGAGAACAATTTTCTTGGCAACCCTTTTCAACAGTTGTTACAACTCTTAATTATTTTCTGACATAGTCATAAAACATAATCCAATTTTAGCTCTTTCCCTTACAAACAAGTCCTACTACACCGCAAACCAAAACTTGGCAAAATATGTAATCAAATATTTTTTGACAAGAATCCTTACTGACAGAAACACTAACCACAGTTTGATTGACACATTTGATGTTAATAATATTTGACATATATAAAAAGGTTTTACTTGGCAGCTTTTCAAATTTCAACTACTCTTACCAATTCAGATTTATATGTTAACCCTTTTTCATCTTATTATAGCAAATGTATGCAACAGTATCTGAAGAAGTATGAACAGAGAAAAGGATTTACACTCTTGAGCTTAAAATACCATAGGCATATGAGATGGAGGTCTGGGATGGCAGGCCTCCAACCCCACCCTCCACCCTGAATGCTCGATTTCAGGGCACAAAATGTTTCTCAGAGTATAAAAATTCATACCATCATTGCTTGCCACACACACGTTCAATACAACACAAATTTGCCTGCAAAATTCCAGCTGCTTTCACTACAAGTTAACCAGGGTCTGTGACTCATTCAGCAAAATAGCAGAAAACTGAAGTCACATCATTCCCTGATGACAGTTGAAGTAACAAGTTGACATGAGATGAAAGCTTTGCTTGCGGTGCAAGCAAGATTTACAATCCTTCACAGGTTTACTTGTAAATAAACTCCTTTTCCACAGGTAACTGACACAAGGACACATATTTCGGAATGTGAAAGCAAATCTCAACAGTATATCCACTGACAAGTTTAACAAGACATTAGCACACTCAATGGAATCTTGGAAATAATTTATAGAAGTGCAATATTGTTTTAAAAGGTTGACCAATGGTACAGCTGACAATGTACTTCCAATGGAAAGTAGGTGAATGTGAAGCCAACAGAAAATTTTTACAGAATGGCAACGTGATTATGATATTAAAAAGTAAACCAATAAAAAACCAAATTATAAATATGAAACAAATTTTGTGTGTCTTTGTTAAGAGTACTTCTCATTTGTTTCTAACAAGAGGCACAAAAATTAACACTTCCATGCAACCTCCTGTCTTGCATGTGAACTGTACAATCTCAAACTTGTTACTTCCTTTACTGGATAGCAATACTATAAGAGTGATATATTTGTCTTGCAATACTTGCAATCACACTGACAGTTCCAATTAGTAAATCAAACTCATACTGTAAGTCAACCAAAACTTCCCCTACTATTTATCTACATTTCAATTAAAGATAAACAGAGATAGATGAGGCGAAACTTTCGTAATTTATTTTTCATCAATCTATGTGCCATCCCCATCCAGGAAACACATCTATGCTGACATACTATCTTTTGTCCTATTAAAAAACTTCACATCCTCTCAATTCAAATTACGATTAATAGAGATCAATATGAAAAACCATAATTCCATCCTTCCCCTACCAAATATTCACCACACCTTGGCAGAAATGGCTGACTTCCCTAATAAAATGTCTGAAATAAAATCTTAACCACGGTTAAATTCCATGTTTTATACTATATGATTGTCCACATGAAGAACATGACATTTTCAGAACCGTTTGATACCAGTATTTTTCTACCAATGGGAAGGGCATCATCCTCCCTGAAGTGAGCTGAGATAGAAGTATCCCATTTGTCATTTTCAAAATGACACTCAACCCAGGGGACTATAGAGGCCCCTTTCCAATTACATTCTAATTTTCAAATGATCATAGTTACTTCTGACAAGCAGGTCAGTTAACACCGCAGTATGAGGAATGCTATGGATGAGGCTCATTAAGCAAGCCAAGATTTCATTCTACTAGCACACACCACCACAGAATGGATACATCTACCTGAAGAATTTTGCTTTGCTAGTAGTCTACTGGTGTGATTCAGGCTTCTATTACAATGTCTTGATATATAATCTGATTGGGAATTGTTACGTTTTTTGTCATTTTGACAGAGGACATTTGAAAATGAAATCGACACTGACGATTAAAATCAAATGACCATGTAGATCCAGTCTGATCATATGAGATTGCGCCCAGGATAATCTGACTGCATCTCTGAGTCATTCTCTTCATCTGCGGAAAATAACCTCTAGGTTTTTGACTGCTAACAGGAGATGCAGTATACCGTACTGTATGTCGCCCTAAAATTAACCATGGTTATATTTAAGGAATTTCACAAATTGGAAAGCAGCTTGCAAACAGTGTGCACTCAGCACATCCAAAAGCAGCTGCTTGTGTCAGTCTCACGGTTACAGTAACTCAGTAGGAAACATACTGTTAAAAATATAACCAGCATCATGTGATACTTGACACGTAGTACAATATAAAATTGAAAGTACGGTTAACTGAATAAAGTAATTGACAAATATACAGTTTGCAGTAACAATCCTGGCGCCGTGGCTATAAGGAACAAAATTTGTAGCATGCTTGGTTATACCACCCTCAAATAAACAAAATTGATGGTACTGTACAGTAGGTCATTCAAAAGTGCACGCACATGTGTGTTAAAAGCAGACAGCTCTTGAAAGAATTCAAGTAGAGTAAATGGCAAACTCACTAGATGCATCCGTTAGGGTTAGATTTAATCGCAGATAAGCTTTAGGAAATGTATCTCCAAATCCTGAGATGCCCCGAGACGCATCCACATTCCCTTAGTAGCATTAAAAATGTATCAGTTTTCATGCTACTATAAAGCTTGTCAAAGATGTGGCCACCTGGCTGGCAAACTCATGTAGTAGCTAGATCTGTACAAAATATTTGCATTTAAATGAATGTGTTTGTATCATCAGCACAGTAGAAGCTCAAGACACTATTAGGTAAAGATAGATAAAATAACTTAAGTGGATGGGCAGTATACTATAGCCACTACTGCCAGTCAAACATGGTTTGTGTAAATCATAGTCCCGTGTTACCGCACTGACTGCGATAAACAATCAATGTCCTTTCTCCTAACTTCTACTCCTTACTGTAGATGTACTGTACTAGCTTTTCAGCACAGAAGAAAATTATGGTTCCTGATCTTCCTTACAGTAGATACATCTCAAACTTACTACAATTTTATGTTGCAAAATGGCAACTAACAATAGAGTTTTTCATCTGAAAGTTGTTTTCACTAAACAGTTTTTTCCATACTTGTTTTCATAAGCTAGGGGGCCACACCCAACCATATCCAGTTTTAAAGCAAAAAATTAAGTATCACTCTTCAAATAGCCTTAAACTTTAATACTGCAAAACCTTAAACCTTTAAAGTGGGCAGTACAAAACACTTTAATTAGATCTACTGCTTTCATTTTCTTCAGCACAGAACACCAGACAACAATGACAATGATCGCATTGCGTGTAACAATTCTAGAATGATTGAAGCTCTGCTTAATTGAAACATCATTTTGCAATGACTTACTACCTTGACCTATAGAACACACTTATACATCTCCTGCCATTTAAATTACGCAGATAACATTCTTCTTAAATTTAGAAGTGATATCTATGTTTTAAGACAGTTCTGACCAATTTGATTCATTGTTTTACTGACTGAGGTTCATAGAAAGCACAAAAACCACTTCATACAGTTGTACAGTTAGTTGTTAAATATATTTAGTCAAGCTGAGTGAGGTTTCTGTTCTTACACTGGAAGATTTTTGCCACTAATCAGTACTTACTATACCTTGAAACTTCTTTTTCTCTTCTGTTAAAATCCCTTCCCAACTTTGTCTGCATTAAGGATTTTTGCTTCTTTCTTTGTTTTCTTCTTAGGGAGTGTTCTTGTATTTAAGCCCTCAAGGGTTTTTTAGAACACTTCCTTCCAGAGCGATCATTTTCTTGTTTCCTTTTCAAACCCATGTCTCTTAATCATTATAAGTATTGTTGTGGAAAAACAAATGAAATGAAATGGAATGAAATGAAAAGGATATGTTATGATGTGTTATTATACATCATTCGTATCAAATCTTTTTCACCCCCCGCCCCTCCTGAATAAACAGGACTTTGGGATTAGGCACTTCCACAATGATTAAAATTGTGGTGGCTCTGTTGATTAGTGCTGTTTATTGTTGTGCTATCACTACATTATGGTAATTATTGTACATGTAAATAATATTAGTTGAAGCAACAAGCAACTGCCCTTACAGAGCAACATATTAACTAAGCTATTATCACAGTAAAATACAGGCATACATGCACCTCATCAGTATTGTAGATAGTTGCAAATTTCACTAAACTTTCTGTACAAGGAGGGGAGGCGAGATGACATGATATTGTATAGGGGGCTACAGCCCATAATCATGTCTGCATCTTACTTGATCTACAGTATGAAGATAGTCATCAACTGATTAGTGCTCTTTTGTGACATGAGGGGATTTCATCATGCTATCTCGGGAAATCTATAGGTCAATTTGGTGAGCTGTAGAAAAACAGGAATTCCCGCAAGTACTGTATAAAGATCTCTCTTCCCATAGCAAAGAGCCCACAGTATGTCTCTATAGCCTACTACCCAATATGATCATTGGCCTGAATGTATTTATACACAGTACTAGTTTAAACATGCTGTACTACATTTTAAACACAGTAGATAACCTACAGTATGATCGAATGGGCAGCACCCATCAAAAAGAAATATTTTGAAACATTACCTCTATAGCAATAATGACAAACATAATTATGAGACACCACATAAACTGTTGAAGTCAGGACTTGGAATAGTCTGGTAATACAGCCAATATTACAGCCACTTGCCATCTTGAATACGTAACCAGTTTAACTCATCCATGCTAAAAATTCCACATAGTTCTAACAGAAAAAACATCTGTTAAAGGTCACTCTTTTAAAGCTGGGAAGCTGCTGGATGATTTTGTGAGATCAAGCTTTTCAGCAGATTCAGGTTTTTATCTTCAAAGTTTTCATACAGTATAGGCTCACATAGCTGAAGTATTGCACAGTGTTACCATTTATTGAGACAACTTTGCATGTACCTACTGTACCATTACCTCCTAAATTGACCATATTTTTTTCTTTTTTTTTTCTTAGTCAAAACATTTAACCTTCTTTCTACTAATATTTTTCACTCTACAGAATAATTACAGTTCTATTTTTTACTCAAACTGGTATGTAAAATATTTCAGGATCAGAGAAAAAATGCCTTGGAGTAATACTGTAAATTCTTTGAAACTGTTATGATTACCATTTCGAGAACTGATGACATGTGTTACAGTATAATAAGTGGTGTTGGTTAATGACTAAACCCAGTGTATCAAACTTCAATTGAAGTGAAAGCCTTATCAAGTTGAAGAGAGTCAAAAGTTACAATAGACATGGATAATACTGTATAAACAACTTCAATCTCAAAGTTCAAGTCTACAAAATAGAGATGTCATATTCCATGAATTATTAAAGTAAATATGAACTGCTATTCACCCAGTAGGCTTGCAGTAACCCTATGAGTTACAGTAATGCACTGCAAGTTTGAAGGAGTCAATTTTGAGAAACTTAGTCAAAAAACTGCAGTTCCCATAGCAATTCTTGAAAGCACATTGTTCCATGCAAAACTCTGGGCAGAGACCTTCCTAACATTTTTGAAACACCCTGGTACAAAAGTTACTCACAACTACAAACCTCTACTATCCTCCCTCCCCCTTCCTCCCCCTTCCTCCATGATTTCTAACATGAGCTAATCATTAAAAAAATGGTTACAACCAGCATTTCCTCTAAGAAATTATCCATTGGGTCAATAAACCCAATATGAGAAAATTTGACTCACTAAAAATTTCAACGCCATGCTTTCACACTGCATCAACTTTAAGAAACAAATGAAACCCTAGTTTTTTTTTATTTTTTGCCATGAACATCAGTGCATCAAATCGAAAAGTCATTCAAAATCGCCTCATAGTGGCTTAGCAGAAACACTGGTTACAACAGCTCCAGTAATGCTCACTTTAGACTAAGGCCTTGCATGTTAGTCCAAAACCAGAAACCAGTTTCCACAGCTGCTAAAACCGATTTTTAAATCAAAACCAGTTTTTCAAAAAAGTACATTGACCTTGCAAACATACCATACACAAGGTCTAGCCATGTTTACGAAATTTTCAAAAGTTTTTTTAAAGTTACGATCGACTTATTTCCATACATTTCTTGTAAAAGGTGGCGGACTTTGTGGCAAAAAGTGGTGAAATGCATGGCAGAATAAAATTTTGAAACGGAAATCAAACCATGATCGGTTATGGACCTGCTTTTTTTCAACAACCGGTTTTTCGGTTGTGGAAAAATTTTGAAACCATTTCTAATCGGTTTTCCAATCAAAACCAGTTTTGTGGACAGCCTTACTTTTAGACACTTTCCAAAATGCATATTTTGATGGTACTGGGTGGAATCATCTTTACTGAAAGAGGCTCACAAACCTGACAGATCATGGCATATCACAAACACCTCTAAAAGCCCCATTAAATTCCAACTTCTACAAAAAGTATAATTACAAGTTCTTTTATTCCCTTTGGCAAAACTTACCCACACATAAAATCTGCTAGGAAATGACCAATGACCTGACCCTTGGCCTTACACCTGCAAGACTTTTAAAAGTAGCCAAAAGGAATAAGGTGTCTCTTTTATTGTGTACTATACAACAGGTCCTTCACTTGATGCAATTCAATTTTATGACAAGTGCCATGAATAGACATTTTCCATTAATAAAATTCTCAGCCATAAAACCAGACCACACACCACAGCAGTTTCGATTTCAAATATTTCAATTACCTTGGGGTATGTACAATGGTTAGTGTGGTCACAGCATGGAAGTTATATACCAGTGCTTTTGATAGTACAGTACATCTTTGGTTAATGGCAGATTTGCAATGAAGTACAAATTTGTGCCCCCTCTCTCCCTCTCCCATTTTTGGACAACTTAACCTTCAAGCACGATGTGCTCAAACATTTGGGCAAAATCCTTCTAAAAGGCCCAGAGATTCGGCCAACAAACCTTGTCCTCACCTCCAAGCCCCCCCCCCCCCCGAATTGAAATGGTCCTCCTATGCTTATGAGTACAAGCAAGTATGGTTGAATACTGTGCAGTTTATGGTCCCAACACCATCTGATTCAATGCCATCTTCAAATTGATGTCTCTTGAACCTACCGCATCTACCAGTCAATGACCTCCCGTTAACATACAACATACTTGGCACTTCATCTACCATACAGCAAAATTCACAGGGCACTATTCGAGTTGAAGTGCACTTTTAAAAAGAACAGCACAGAACTCTGTACTACAGGCCTTTGTAGCATATGGCAATCCTCATTAACACTACAGTTCATACTATACAGCAAGTACGAAATTGACACCAATAAATTTGCAATACACCAGTCAATTGGACAAAGGAATGAAAGCGCTGTCAAAATGAAAATCCCTGCAAACTGATTTGAGACTTGGTGTCAGGTTTCCCTTTAAAATTAATTCTGGACTTGCTTTTTAACTTCTTTCACCATCTGTGAAATAGAATCCAATAGACAGTCCATTATTAAGTACACATTGAGAGTAGGGAATCCTCAGTCCCAATGTTTATGGTATGCACAGAGAAACAATAACTGGCAATCCCCTAATGAGCCAAAATCACAAAACCAGCAATTGAAATATGGAAATGCTATGGGAAAAGTATATTAGTTATGAGTACAACATGGTTGGAAAATAGGTAATAATGACAGATTTACATAATGCAAACATTGTGAGGACAGGGTTGCAATGATTGCAAATGTGTAGGCCTATACTGTACTGTAAACTGAGAGCAAAGCAAAGTACAGTACAGTACAGCATAAATATGGGTTTGTAGAGGATGCTACGTACACTGTACTGGATCATATGGTAGAGTAAGGAATGTACTGTACTTTGTCAAGGAGACTCTGCCACATTGTAAAAAGACTGATGGAAAGGATTCTAATTTTACAGAAAAGAGGGAGAGAGTTCACTGTATCTACAAATGAAGTGGGTGATGAGAGAAAACACTGACACTACACTAAGTCACTAACTGAAAATATTTGCTATCAGTATGTATGACAGAACAAGTATAGATGAAGTACTGTACTTAAATTGCAGCATGTACAGTACAACAGCATCAAATACTACTTGAACATACTGTATGCCCTCTGACAAAAAAAAAATCTATTTCAAAACTTTCAAATGGAAATGGCAAACAAAGAAATCCAGACTATTTTATCATGATTTTTTGGTTTTTAAACAAAGAAAAACCATGTACAGTAAAATCTTTAGTACACATACCATTTCTAGAGACAGCTTCAAAATTCAAATTGATTGCAAATTCCACATTTAATGTCTATATGCACTCCTTGCAACTGAAGCTCATAAGTAAAACTATGATACAAATTGTGCAAAAGTTAATCAGGCCAACTTGAAAGCAGTTAATAGCACTGACAGTTTATGGTGCAGTGCTCTGCATAGTAGTACGTTCAATGAATAGGTCAATAGTCCATTTCTTAAAACACAAACTACATAGCGGAAATATTAGCAATCCATTACCCGTGATAACAGGGCATTAAACTGTTACTTCAATGACCACAAATTCATTTTTGCAAACAAAAGGAATACTGCTAGGTTGCTCACCAAATACTAGATTTAATTGATTACTTGTTCATACCATACTTCCATACAGAAAGAGTATACTGTACATACATACAATGATAATCACCCAATTCATTTTTGCAAACAAAAGGAATACTGCTAGGTTGCTCACCAAATACTAGATTTAATTGATTACTTGTTCGTACCATACTTCCATACAGATAGAGTATACTGTACATACAATGATAATCACCCAATTTGTTTCAGAATTTTAATACTCTGTAAAAGTCGAAATACTACATAGGTCAAAAAAATAAAAAAAAAAATTACTTCCTTTGCAAAGTGCTAGCTGCTAGGAAACATATGACATCACTTCCTTCCATTTTCTGCAAAACAACACCATGTGACAGACATCTGTATATCTCTATGAAGAATATATGTTTATTACTACAGCATTAAACAAGCACCATTACCACCATCAGTAACAGTGAACTATTAAGCATACACTAAGAATGCAGTATTTACAGATGATCTACTTCCATCAACTTTTTGCCTTTCAAAAACACATTAAAGATCAGATTTTGAAGCACATTACATCTGTAACTTATAATTTAGTGACAATAATGTGTTGAAAAGCCTGACAGCTTGTAAATTACAAAGTTCAGACACAAGCATGGCTCAGAACAAAGTTAGCATTTCTGCTCATATCTGGATATTTTGGTTTGATTTTTCTTGCTTGTTTTTTTTTTTCTTTTTTTTTGGAAGAAATTATGAATAGCTCATACATGGAAGCTTACAGTTAATTTTGACTTGGCCAAGGAATGTGAAAATCTTCTTTAACAGTACTTACAGTATAGTCACTAGCAGAATATAATTTGCAATGAAATATTAATCAATCCTATTAACATTAGCCTTCATTTTCTACAAGATACCTGTAGGAGCTTATCCCTCAGTGGTCCAAATGGACATTTGAAGGAAAAATACAGCCACTCTAATTTGAAGTAATGTACCCCTATATCCTTATTGTGAATGGTAAGCCATGGGTCAATGTCACTGTTAATGAATTGTTCAATTCATGCAGAATAACTGCTTGTAAAACCTTAACATATAAAAAATCTTTTGTTTGGATAACCATGAAAGATGTTTGTAAAGGAAATAAGAAGAAATTTGTAAGATTCAGGCTGCTGATGTTTCCAAATATGTTTGGCACAACTGCTCCCTTCCTTCAAATAACAGATAGTTGGCATAAATACAGTATGCAGTAGATCTGAGAATGGTATAACAAATAACATCTGACTTCTAAACAGCCACACACATGATACGGAATATTCAATTCGTTACAACTTTTTTTCTGTTCTATCAGCATTTTGGAATCAGGCATTTGAAGCCACCTTGCTGTAAAAAAATGATTGTTTGCAAGGTAACTTATAACTTTAGCTTTTATATAGGACAGGAAATCCATATAGGAGAATTAAGGGACCTTTCAATTTAATTTCATACGGTATATAGATGAGAACTTATTTGTTCTTCTCTACTGTGATTTTTTTTAATTTGTCCCTGGCTGCAAAGCATAATATTTACATGCACAATGCTCTGTAAATGTAATTTCCATGGCAACAATTCAAGAATACTGACAAACCACATTGTGAACATTTAGGCTGTGCAACAAGATTAATTTAAAGTGAGCTATAAGTTTCTATGCCAATTGTAGTAATTTGTATAACTACTGTCCAGTATTTTAAATACCTTTGCTTTCTGGCTGGGCAGTTTACGTATAAAGTATAAACCTGTAGATTGCAATAGAAAGCTACATACAGTAAAGCCCTACTTCTTATGCCTATGTTTCAATGTACATGTGTACAGTACCTCAGCAACCTGCGGGCATCAGTACATCACTGAGGCTTGACAACATTACGGTACACTTCATTTAACAGTGTAAAGTAAGAAGTGTGAATTTATGTTGTACTAGCTTTTAGTAAAGTACGTAGCACTGCTGAAATACTGTACTAGTGCTATACTGTAGTTTAATGGCTACAAAGTGGCCATGCATGCAGTATTCTACTGTAGATTAGAGAAGTGTACTGAAAGTGTTGTTACATACCAATGAAACGGTATACACATTTATATTTCTAAGTGGTGCCACAATAAGGCTTGGGCAATTCTTAATACTTTTGGAATAGATTCTCGTGGCCCTATTAAGTCGCAGCTCTGAATGGAGTCACGACTCCTACAATGATTTCATAAGTGATACAGGAACATATACCTCAGTAAATGAGTACTAATACACCAGTAAGCTTACACAAATGCTCCTCTACAGCTGAGGTTCTAACCTGCTAGTGTTGGAGAATGGTAGTGGCCAACATGAGAGAAAACTTGGGACAGAATAAAGCAGTGTTAGAGCTAAGGAACTGAACCTAGGATTGAGTTCCGCCCTCTCTAAACTTTTTTGGGGGAAGGACTTTCAAAATCAAGGAGAGACCTCAATCCTTCCCATAGATTTTTGTGTATATTACAACTATGATCTCAGCTGCATAGAAGTGTGCAGGATTTTCCCACATTATACTGATGTGCGGGATTCGGAAGAGAAAAGCAGGTCATTTATGCGAACACTGGAGTAAAGGAAATGGCCAAAAGAGCCACTTGTGTTTATAATATCCTTCCTTGCAACATTCATAATAAGGTAAATGTTCACTCCAAAGCTTCATTTTTTGGGCACATTTAGGACAGTTAAAAATTCCCTTGGAGTCATGATTCCTACAGTATGAATGTGGAGCTACAGTTACTCAATTCCTGACAAGAGGTCATAACTGAAGTAAACTGAGGTAACCTGCTGGAGTCCAGCCATAATATAGGGGGGTGGTGTCCTTTGAGGTAGGGGAATAGAATATACGTTTTTCAATACAAACCCAAATGTTTCATATTTCTGCAATAAAAATGCCAACGTTGCAAATTTTCTTCAATTATACCCTAAAAGTTTATGATCACCATCCTTGCTGCAACTCACCGCCTTTGTTGGTACTTCAGATCCCTCCAATGTCCTGTCAGAGGAGCTTGGCCCACATCAGGCATATCCTTGGGCCACCCATTCCTGTCATAATGCCCTACACAGTATTTCAAAGGGGTATGTAAATGTCATATTGTACTACTTTTAAGTAAGGTATAGGCTACATCCTTTTATTTAGGTGAATATGTGTGATACTTTATTTAGTGATTTGTGAACATCAACATGCAGAAGTACACTTTACAAGTGTACTGTTTTCACTGAGGTGTGTAAATTATGCCAATCAATACTTCACAGCTAAAGTGAAAGAATATATTTCAGCTGGGTGTGTACTACAATATAGCCTACATGAACAGGGCCCACCTTAAGGATATTGTTTTGTATAGCAAAACTGCTATGCATTTTTTATTTTGTACAGCAATTTACAAATTTTGCATAGCAGTTTTCTTTTTGACAAAAAAGAAATCCATCTCAAGACGCTCATACTGATCGATATCGTCATCGATAACCAAAAATCAGCATTGCGTAACCCATTACCAACCCAACAGAATAATACCAATAGCGTACATGACGTTGATGTCTTTCGATATCGTAATCAGTTTATATCGAACATCACCCAGCCCTATACTGTAGTGTACATGACAAATTGATCACACGAGAGCACACAGTATTGAGGGCTGTAGGAAGATATACTGTAGGTTGGTCATGCCAGCAACTCCCTGGTCATGCGGTTTACCCAGTGTATCGCACTTCTGTAATCACATGTTGTGCACGTGTTCCTTCAGAAGAGAAAACAAATGAAATGTTAGCCTGTGCAACAGCATGTCCAAACCTATTAGTTAAGAGCATGTGCTATACAGGATAGATTATAGTACATATTCACACGAAGGTAACGAGTTGTAAACAACTAAGCCGGCTGCAGCAGTGCAACGCTAGCGCAATATTATTGGAGGGGGGCCCGATCAAGCGACTGTAATTGTTGAATAATTAAAAACTCATAACGGGGAATTGATTCATTTTAATGATAGTATTTAGGTTGGAATTGAAATGTAAAAATTAGGTGTGAACTGAGGCCCGTATGCAGGGGGTGGGTTTGGACGACACCACAAGATATAGAGTTCCGCTTCGGATAGTACTTTAGTAGTACATGATGGGGCATTTGGTGTTGTATTAATTATGTCCCATATGGCATAGTTCATATTTGCAGTAACCACATCCAAGAAAGATGAACCTGCAGAGTGTCACATTCTGCTAGACTATGTAAATGAAAAGAGGTAAACAATGGGCGGGAGTATGCATCCGGAACCCCATTTGTGCCTTCAGCATTCGATGTGTCTTCAGCACTTGCCAGTCAAAGTCGGTTGGTATAAAACGGTCCACTTGTTACAAAACTGAAACCCCCACTGAAAAAGCTGCATACAGGAAGAAAGTCAAGTCCAATCGTTGTGTGGATGCCAGAATGCCTGTACAAATTACTTCAATCTATTTGCAGGTTTGTGTCACAAATCTGCGAGGCGTTGAAATTTTTGTATTGCTACTGTGCTCAATTGCATCGCAAAACTGCTATGCAATACTTGCTATTGCGGACCCTGTAACCTATACTTAATGCGCTTCATTTCAGTGATATACTTAACTATATGCTGTAGCCTACTTCTAGAGTATGTTTTACACAAAAACTACTTCTCAGAGGTTTTCACACAGAGAACTCTTTCACAGATAGTGAGTGCATGCAACAAACAATGCCTCAATAAGGTGTGTACATGTTGCACTATATTTCAGTTAGGAACTCATAAAACCACAGTATCCCTTTCCTGTCAGCAGCAATGTACAGTACGATACTATGTGACAGACTCACTGAAGATACTGGTAGGCTAAAATACTGAAAAGCAACGAAATGACAGATACCATGGCAATATATCCATCACGTACAATATTATGGGCGACTGTAACTATTACACTACATATTATGATGGTACAAACCAAGCTCTTTTTCAATCTTGCATCATTTATACTGGTATATTGTGTGTTGTAGGATAGGCCAGTTTATCTCACTGAATCTTTCAAATTTTCAGAAAATGAGGACCTAAGCCTTTTCAGTCTTTACACTTAGTGCATTCAGATAGTATTTCCATGCATGTAGGCTATGCAACAAGCAGCAGTATTTCCCTACTGCATAGTCCATTGGAACTGTGCTGAGTTTTCTACCTAAGTGTCTTTACATGTGAGGAAATTTCAATTTTACTGTCAGAGTTCTACCAATGAAGGCTAGTACAATAGAAGCAGTTTGGTTAATGAATGCAGGAACCAAAGGTGAATGAATAAAAAAAAAATTCTGTATGAAAGGTTTGCTGAGAAGCTACTTATTGAGGCAAATACTGATTAAAGAGGCATTACCTGTTTAGGGCTGCTAGCCAATTCTATCTGAAGGCTACACTCTCACATGAAAGTACTTGCCATTGTTCACCTTGTGCACACAGTTGACTCACACTATGAATAGGCCCATTGTTGTTCTCATCCTTCAGGATAGAATAATCTATCTCCCCTTAAGAAAAGGGAAATACATAACACAGCCTTGTCCGAAGAGTTGGAATAAGGTTTAAGCCGTCCATCCGAATAATAAAGATAAATAAAGATCCCTCACATAAGTATTTCTTCCAAACATTGTTTGAATTGTTAAAAAATAACCACAAAAACTATGAAAATCAAAATGCTTGCACTGCAATCTTTATTCCATTCAGTTCCACTCTTGGTTGAACAAACCAATCGGAGTGTTCTGATATATGAATATGCAAAAGGCAGCACAACGGAAGGTGTCCACGTATATGCCAGAGAACGATCACTGAACACATGATACCCACGCTATAGCTAGCCTTACTATGCAACCTTTTTACGTGTTTTTGCATGATTCTGAAGGAAGGCTAATAGAAAATACTAGCATTTTTTCAGTCTTATTAACCCACGAGACTGGCCACCGATGTAATATGTGAGTACTACCTCCAAGGAATTACACTGCACAATTCTTGAATCATTCAAATCCTCGATGGTTAACGGTATCAGCTTGGAGTGTGACATCTGAGATGTTTTCCCTCCATCCCAAGGTCAAACTTTCCCTGTTACCTTTTCCATGTGAAATGTACACACTGGCAGTTACATTGTTTAAACCAGGGATTTGTGATTGAACCAACAAAAATGATGTTGGGAACTCTTGGAGAAACCATCCACACAACAACCAAAATTGACCGAGGGAAAAACATTGCTCACAGAGAAAACCGAATTGCCAATTAGCCCTCGGATTCGTCTTAAATCTCTATAACTGCTGTGTACATCAAAAAAGCTACCACGACTTACAGAGGCACCCGTAAGCATTATGGATTTTCATACCGTTAGATTAGTTCCCCTTGCTTGTAATCGGCATGTACACATGGGACACATTTTTTGTCAGTTAGTGTACCGTTGAACATTTTACGTTGAATATTTGATTATGAACCTGCATGTACCACTCGAGGACAAAAACTTGGGATGCGGGGAAGAACACAAGTGTACAGGTGTAACTGGTTATCGTTACTTGTGTCAGTATACAACTGTCTTCTTGAATAGTGTTATATAGGAGGTAAAATCTATGTACTTCTGCTTCAAAAACGCAAGTGTTTTGTGCAGTAATACAACCTTCAAAATCACACTTTTCACAGCAAATCGTGAATAACTGTGGCAATGCAGGCCCACTAAATGTGCTGTTCTTCGGTACATACATCTGCACGACCCCTTGAATATTCATATAGTGTTCTGATAGGCGTGGTTTAAGCTAGTTGGAATGAGAGGTTTGATTCAAAACTAGAAAGCCAAAAGGCTTAGTGATTCCTTGCCATATGATATATTGTAACAATTTGAGTCACCCACATGACAAGCATGCGATCCCACACGGTTATCCTACTCGAGACATTATGTTAATAATTCGATACTTTATGAAACCTGGTGACCTAAAATGACTTTTCCCCTCCCCTTAAAACAAAAGCTAAGTGGGCATGCTGGTTCCATGCTGAATGAAATGAATCTCAGCCATGGGCATACCACACAAAATTTTTTAGCCAATGTGAAGTTAGCCTGTATCTCTGGTGACTGCTACATGGTCTTCAAAGTTGTCGGCAGTGAATGTTTACTTCATCTCACAAGTTTCACCAAAGTTGCACAAGACCTGCTCTGTGCACATCTTGTGCTAAC
>WURT03319632.1:0-24512 GCA_009936505.3 Holothuria glaberrima | reverse complement strand
AGCCGCGAGAGACTTCTCATTGCAGTGACGGAATTTTCGGGCAGCTACGCCAGTTTCGAGCCGCGCGTGAGCTAGGACAGGCGTGCGAGAGCTCAGCTCTCGCTGTCTGCCCATGTGCCGCCAAGGAAGTGTCTGTGAGTGCACGACATCACCATCTCATAGATTCGTAACACTAATTTGAGATATCTAGCATTTTTGCTATAGAATTTCTTTATTTTCATTGGTTTTTTTAAGCATTATGTCTGTCAGTATCGACCAAGCGAGGGTTTAAATTGACTAAAAAATTAATATTTTCCTGATTGTAAAATTATTCGGAAATACAAACTGTACCAAAATCATTAAAATCACATTTGTGCCCAACAGGGGCGTACACAAAAAGCAAATGTAATCATTAAAAACAAAAAGAAAAAATAGAAACTACAGGACCGTATCGGGGATAACATACAGTGTGTCGAAACTACCTGGACTACCCGATGGAATAGCTAAACTTAACTCCGTGGGTCGCACACCAACTGACCTGCATGACACACACAAGAGAACAGCAACTAGGCTTTGTGATATGAGACATTTACGACCTCTTCATAGCCTGTGTACTCTGCCTACCTGTTACTTGGAGAGATTGACAAAACTTTTGCTATCTAGCTATGTGGAATGGGAGTAAAGAAGAAACTGCAGGGACGTTTTAGCGCGCCGAAAATTTTGGCTTCTTATTAGAGAAATTATCCTCTTGAGAGCAAAAACAGGTAAACCACCGGGAATACTAGTCACCATCGGGGACTGCATACTCTATCCTATCGACTATGACTCCCAGAAAAAAACTGTTAAAATTCCCCGATGGGGGGACAGCCTTTCCGATGGGGGCCATGGCTACCCCGCCCCCATCCCGTCGACACCCCTGCATCCCTCCCCCTCTCGCCGTTTTTTTTTTGGTGGCCATCGTTTTTTTTTTTTTTTACTTTCTTTCATTCTTTCGACATCGCCCATCGCGACCGCAAAATTTCTGTGGGGGCACTCTGCCCCCTGCCTCCCCTCTGGCTACGCTACTGATGCCCAAAGTTGTCAAAATGTCCCAAATATTGATTTTTAAAAGTGCCAGCCCCCCACACCAAAGTTTATCCTTGCTATATGTAGATTGAATCTACAATCTTGGACAAAACTCGTTGGAACACCCCCGCTCCCCCGTACAATGTTGGAGATAATAATGTCAACTTCGGGATGCACCGCTTTCGTTTGGACACAACATTGTACTGGGGGAAGGAGGTTTTGTAAATCATGCACAACATTGAACGGGGGTTTCGTAAATCGTGCACGAAATCATACTCTACATGGTACAACGGTGAGAGGTGTTGCAACAGTTTTGTCCACGATTGTAGTATGGCTGACTGCTTGCACTAAAGAACTTCATACATAACTTTTTGGAGGCTTTTACAGGCAATAACTGGCTATCTGATCCACCACTAGGGTGTCATCTTTATAGCATTTAACGTGGTCGATATAGCTATATTAAAGAAATTGAGATAAGTACCTTCCAGATCCCCAAATAAGGACACAGAGTATACGAAATACCGCAACGGCCTCGCGGATACCAGACAACTGTAATAAAAATCAACATAAAAGCAAACATGAAGACTTATACTGAAATATTGCGAGTACTAAAACATAAAGCGATACAAATCACGTATTGTACACCCCACACCACGTACTTTTGAAAACAAAATCCTTAAGAACAAGGAAGGGACAGTGTCAAACACATGTGGTCTTGTGATATTTGCCAAGAATAGATGACCTGAATGTTATTGGCAAATTCCATAATTTCTCTTTTTAGACATAATAACAAAACGTTTGATGTCATTGCAGACAGGTGATTAAAAATATGTGATATGTGCCACACTCATAATCTCAAGAATTACAATTCTTTAACTCTGTCTTATTTTCCACATAATACCGTGACTTTTTCTGTCATAGTTCTGTGTTAAGTTCATATTTCTTCAGTACTAACAAAATTATAGACTCTAATTTACCTTCAAATGTTTTCACTGTAGGATTAGAAGCGACTTTGGGATGGAGAGACTGTGGCATCAGACAGGAAAAAAACCTGATGGAAGAAAGATGTCAGCATAACAGTAATTTAAATAGTATCTTGATATAGCAAAACTCAAAGAATTTATTCTTTTACTTTACGAACCAGAATGCAAAAAATATATTGAGGTTTCGATGACGTATATATATTTTAATCCAAATAGGGCCATGTTATTCCATTTTTTCAGTCACTGGTGAAAGAGTATCTTAAGTTGTTGGAAAAACTTTGTGTTCATATTTGATGTTGGGAATTCTTGGGAAATTTTGCTTTTTTGACCTGTGGTGACCTCAGGTAAAGATCTTGGGAACTCTTGGGAAATTTTACTTTTTGACCTCTGCTGACCCCAGATAAAGATCTTGGTTTTCAGCATTTGACCCCTAATGACCCCAGGTTACATTTGCCCTCCACCAAACCAATAGGGAGCTTAGTCTCGCTATCACACATTTGAATACTAAAAAATGAAAATTATCCAAGCTTCCTACATCAAGATATGGTGTTAACAAGGTTTCAGAGTTTGACCCCCAGTGACAACACTCTTAAAAGGCTGATTAATTTCAGTTGGACTCTAGTGTTTATTAACATTGTTTGTAATTTTTACAGACATGAAGCTTTCTGACAGAAAGATGAGTAAAAGGGATTGGCTAATTGTAAACAAAGATTTCCTTGATCTTTGGGCAATTTTGCGCACTCCATGTACGTAAATGCTTTGAAATCATTGAACATATACATATAAGTAGGCCTACGTACGTTCCTCGAGCCCATAACTATAGCTCTTCAAACGACGTCATATTCGATGATGGAAGTCTTAAAGTATCTTGAGAATTGGTGGTTGGAGGGTTGTAGATTGTGTTTGAGGGTAAATATGTGCACATGGTACCGTGGACAGTAATTAATGTTTGTATCAGTCTTGTAATAAAAACGGTCAGGGAAGATTTGTTACTGAAAAATAAACTAAAGCCCAACTTTTTAAGATCACGCAGGCTAACCTTGAGTAACATTAGATTAGGCTACTTTAACTTCGGAATGTGAGCTTGACAAACCTTGGTTAACCTACCTACCTACCTAGTTTGGCCTGGGTTTACTTGCACATCAAGTTCTTTCCTAATCGCTTTGGTACAACATTTACTACTGCGAACAACATTTTGGTTCATATTTGCCTTCCAGCACAATCTGCAGTTCGAATCTCCAACCCTGCATTCTTTCAGGTATTCTAAGATTTCTGCATTGTAGTATGAGAGGCCCACTGACTGGCGGACCCAGGGCCTTTGTTTGGGAGGGGCCAAACTTGCGATACAGTAATATAGGGGATCGGTCTTGGGAGAGTGGGTGTCCCTTTGGAAAATTGTTCTGTAACTGAATGCCCTCAGATGCCAGTTGGTGCAACAAAAGTGTACAATTGTGAAGTAAATTTTCTTCTAAAAATATCAAGTATTTATAGAACAAAGTTAAGATGATCTTTCTCCGCGAGATTTTAATTCTCATAGGTGGAATTTCATGTTCCTTTTCAACTTGCCTTAGCTGCATGATGGTGCTAAAATCGCAATCCCTATACGTTAAAGGATTCCGTTTCACAAATTATAGAACATGTTAGGAACTTCCAAGTTGTAAACCACGGCCAATTATGCAGTTGTCCAGTCTAAATCCCGAGACTAAACTTCATTCTCTCTATAAATAGCCTCGACTCTAAATTTAGCTAACTAACAAGCCTTACGCCTCTTCCGTTATTTAGCTAAATTTAAAGAATCGACTATTTTTTGGCCGGTAAAAGTCTCCCTATTGCAGTTTATTCCTTAATTATTCAGCGAATTTTCGAAAACAATTTATGACCCACCTTGGTCAAATATTTAAGTGAAGCTAAAGAAATGAACCGCCACATTCCATGTCGTGGAAGGGTTAAATATGTAGTCAGCCATAAATTCCCCAAGAAAAAGAATGCTTGCCCAAATGCCCCAATAAGAGGAACGCTTTAACCAAGTTTTTGGATAGATGCTTGTTGGGTTATTTTTTGGTTAGCTTTATTAATCACACATTTTACACATCTATCAGGTAAAGCCATTATCCAACGGCTGTTGAGTAATAGTTGCCCAATAAATTTTGGACAATTACGTGCCAGAGATGTTATAGAGTTGATTAAAATACTTTCCCAAGCATATGAGAATGTATAACTGAAATGATAAATTTACTTTTCACAATCCCCGACTTCAGACTTCAGATAGTGACAGATGTTAGTAGCTAAGATGTTATACATACTGAAGCATTACGTGTCTTTGGGGCTGGGGATCAAATTAACAGATCGGTGTAATGCAGCGAACACAAAGTAAGCCTAATGTTATATTTGTTTGGCATTGTAAGTCGTGTTTGGCACAACTGAGGGGTCTCGATTCAGGCAATGACAACCCCCCCCCATATAAAAAGCATAATTTTATTTCTATTACTTTATTAACAAACAAGGTTAAAAAGTACACATAAAACCCATGACATGGCCAACATTCCTGTGGAGACCACCAGCATGGGTCAACGCAGGGTGTAACAAACAAATACATACAAAACAAGGTAAACCAGTAACATATAAAAATTAAAACAAAAACTTAAGTAACCTTTGTTATTGCAATGTCATCCCACGCAGGCTCTTTCCTACAATTCCAGATTCCATGTGAAGTTAGCAGAGCTAACCTAGAGAGATGTCTTTGATAGCCTGTTTAGTGATGGTGGCTTTAGTAAATTTAAAAATGGATGTAATGCGAGAGATATTGTCATTACTAACAAGACCCCTTGAACCAACTTCGAAACACACGAGACTTAGATTTAGAATCGAATCATGTCTCCACGTGTACCTGCCTTGAGTTAGAGCCAAGAATTGAGAATGTGGGACAAATTTTCGGTATTTTAACACAACAGTCAGTGAGCATAACTCCGTTTACCCTAGCATCTCAGGTTGGAAAGCGTAGGCAGAAAGTCGATGGCCGAACGGACAGCGAAGGACAGGACCCCTCTGGGAAGATCATAAATTATGGAACGCCAAGTAAGGTCAGATTGTTCAGCAGAAATGACTTCAAGGGACCTCCCCTGTTGAATTAGTGGGCGTACATAATCTCTCCAATAGTCAGTCCGAGTTTGTTTCAAAATGTCCTGGATAGAACTTTTGATGGTGGTCCATTTTTCTGAAGGAGGCGATGTTTTTGAAGTAGCCTCAGTAAAAACTATTTTCACTTGTTTTGTTTTTAAGATAATTAGGGTTCACCATTCAGCCAGAGGTCACAATTTACAACCTTGTAGTCCTTGCTATGACAAAAATCAACGCACGAAGCTGAAAAACACTTCCATATATAATGTGTAGCCTTTATGCATTACAAAGAATATGACAAAAATACAAACATATTGTGAGGAGAAACTTTGATTGATCCCATAATAAGAGTGAGGATGAGTGTAATAGCTCAGTTGTTGTAGTTGTACAAAGGTCAAAATTCATTAGAGGACATCAGAAATGAGTTCAGGGTCTTGTGATTGCATTCTTTGTACAATGGAGTGTAAGGTATGCTACAATTCAGGTAAAATTAGCAGCAGAGGCAGAGATGTACCATACATTCACCACACTTCCGATTCCTTCCATATAATTGTCCTACTTAAGTTTGGATCAACGATTTGCCAACATTAAGTTTACATTTAATGTTAAAATGTTGTATGCAAGTTTTCCGAACTTAATGGAAACTGTGCCCAAAACGCATGAGTCCACAACGGATCAAAAAGTAAGTCAATAATCTGCCTCTTATGTTAAGAATATTCTATTACCACCGGCACTAAATTTCACTTGATGCACAGGCTTTAAATATCGGATCAAACTTAGCAGGGTGGGTCAGTTAGAAATTTCACCATGACCTTGAAACGGCCATACCACTACTATGGATCCAATAGGGCAGGGGACGGCACAAAAATGGTCCAAAGAATTTAAATAAAATATTAATTAGACTAAAAACTTGCATTAACACTTACGTCACTCTGGCTAGAGTCCCACAGTTTGATAAGTACAAAAGAAAACGTTTCCATTCTGTCTCGCTTATTTTTCTTCCGTTATCTGTAATTATCAGATCCCTTAAAGTCGGTAGGACTGGTAGGCGGAAATTGGAACGCAAGTGAAGGTACTTGCTAGACACGTCTCCGCAACAGTAGAAGTCTATCAGTTCAACCGCTTCAATTGGAATCTGTAATTGAAATATTTAAGCCGTCAAACAAAGGTCTTGATTGAAGGGAAAACTATGGGAAACTTCCAAGGAATGTAATTTCAGCAATGACAAGCTCAGTGAAGTTTGACCACTTATTGCCCTCATTTACCAGTTGACCACTTCCGCGAATGTCTTAACTGTGCGCGAATTTGCTTCACATCACACCAAATAACCAACTTCTCAACCCATACTTAACGCAGAACTAAGTACAATAGCAATTTTCACCATTCAACAACATTTAACAACACAGTGATATCTTTGCTTTTGAATGTCGTATCGAATTTGGAGAAAGAGGATCTTTCAGAGTAACCCTTCGACTTTTCACAAGTATACGTTTCATTTAAGTTAGTTGAGCGGAACTCTGGGAGGATTTTAGTTGAAAAAATACTACACAGATTGAGGTGCTAGATCCTCTTATTCTCTTTACTGCTGCGTAGCTGTTTCAGTTATAAAATGGAAACTGAAAAGCACGTCCTTGAATCAGAGCTAAATGTCAGCTTTTTCTGCACCCAAATGAAAAAATAATGCCAGTAAACACGTGTTTAAGGCTAATAGATCACAGATTTCAACAAGTGTAAGAGAGAGGAGAGTTTAAAAATCGTTCGTCGGCTGTGGTTGTTTTTGCGATAATGAGAATGACATTGGGCCGAACAAAAGACGTAACAAAAGAAATAATGATAAATGTGTAGATTTTTACTTATGTCACCAATAGGAAGTACAGGATACAGTCAAACAAACTATACTACCTGTAGAATGACCAATCTCCTTTTATTAAATTTTTTAGCCTCAAATAAATTGCAGAGTCCACATAGCCTCCACAGCTCTATACGTAGAGCTGCGTGTTTCAATGTCAATTCATGAAGCTGCTGCTCAAAAGAAACCGAATAAGTTTATTTTGAGTATTTATGTCCCATTACGCAATCAAGTAGCTGTACATTATGAATATCAAATTGTAAGTTAAAGCGTTGATTATCAGTATAAACCGTGCTGCCAGACAAGTGTCTGTAAAGAAACAAAATTAACTAAATCAAAGGATTGTAAGATATGTGTTGAAAGACACAAGCGTTTCAATAATAGAAAATTAAGTTTATTTTTTCAGTGCCTAATTCGAAAGCTTCAACCATACTTATCAAAACTGTTCAATGAAAGAAGCTTAGTCAATCACTACGAGAACGAAGTTGGCAAACTAACTGTATCTCATACATTATCCGTAAGCCCTTTAAGTCTATGTTTACTCACCCGGCAACTTAAGTTCAAATCACTTAAAAATCACATTTCATAAATGTTGTTTCCTGCAGCAGCAATATTGAGATTTTGTTAACACGTGTATTACTCATCTCCTTACTTACTCCACCCTCGTTACTCCTACCTTTTTTTTTTTTTGACAAATTTTCACTCTTGATGCTGTGTTGGGACAACTACACCTCTACGTTTGATACGTTCAACTGATTGTTATGGTTAAGAATATCACTCTTAAAGTGTAACCATGTTACAAAAAGTCCTTTTCATTTGATTTTACCATTGCTTTTAACATTGTGACATCGTTTACCACTGACTTTGTGTTTCACACACTACACAGTGTTTTATATAATTTTCACAGCACCAGATAGCTATTTTTTATAATGCTAGATTTTTCCTGATAGAAGTTACATGTCCATGTGAAAAATAAGAAATCATCGTAGAAGGCCTCGCAACGAGTTCGGTCGGCGTTATGCTGTACAATCTCAATAGATGAACTCACAATAAATTTTCACTATTCAATAAACAAATACTCCGAGAGCAATTCGCTTATCAGATGGGACAGCTAACGTTCATAAATCAAGGACCGAACTGTATAAGTTAAAGTATCCCGTCTACACGTTGGTATGAACCATCTCTTCTGTAACAAGAAGACTGGGCAAAGACATTAACTATGAGTTGACATCCTCAAGGGCAGTGTGTGATAGACCTTTAGTTATTAGATCTTGAGTAAATTTTGATACTCATATCCCGTTCCATTCCAACAACCACTTGCCTATAAAAAAGAAGCCATCATTTCTTTTGGGGGCCAACTGACATGTTAAAGCAATTCCTTATAATTAACACTAATCCAACTTCAAAGTTTCAGGAAAAAATGAAAACATGTTTGGAAAAAATGTCCATGTACCCTATTCCCTGCTGATAAATAATGCATTACACCACAATGAATTAAATCACATCACATTACACTTTAGTTCATTCTTTTTTAGAGTGTCATCAAATATGAATTAATATTATTATTTAAATAACCATATCATGCTATCATCGGCCATGTTTTATGTTTCTTACCATGTTTTATACTATCTGAAAATAAATTGTGGCTTTCCTTTCTACCTGTAGAATTTTTATCTCCTTACCAGATCTATTACATATGCATTATAGCCCACCTTCATAATATACTTGTAATTTATCTAAGGGATGGAAGCAAAATATTTTCTAACCTCGTATCTGGACGCTATTTCTAGGAGCTGAATTGTAGACACGACTTTCAGTTTGTTGTCATCTTGCCGGAGCACAACTGGCTGTGAACACATATCCCTCACATTTTTTAAAGAGTTATCATCTTCACCGAGCTGTTCTATGATACACAACTCTGCAAACGTGTCACTGTTTTCTTTATCCTTCAGATATTTAATTATAACGTTTGCACTTTGACGGTTCAGTCCACAGGCAAAGCGATAACAGTACTGGTTACGTAAAGGAGTCAAGTGCCTAAGAGTTTCTCTTAACTGTTCATCGTCAAGTCTCGATGCACAATGATGTACGTAATGGGCTCCGTACCAACTGCAAAAATGTTGTTGATAAAACCTTACTTCAGTTTCACTTTCATTTAAGGAGGGTTTGCCACCTTCTTCGACATTGTACGGTAACTCCTCTTCAACTAAGATACCAAGCGTTAAATGTTCCTTGTATACAGATTCTCCAAGTTGTTTACGGAGTTCTTCTTTCTTCCAAATAACCTTTTTTCCAATTAGACTCTCGAAAGCTACTTTGTATAGTTCCTGGTATTTCTCCTCAAAAACTGATGAATTTCGCACGTTTGTATCTTCCATTTTATTACTCATGTGACTGTAAAGGCACTTTATTAAACAGTTGAAGAAACTAGTCACAGTGGGAAACGCTTTCATACTTTTATCCTCGTGAGTCATGTGGGCAAACATGGCAAAGAACAAAGGTATATTACAAAGATCTGCCAGGATGGGGCTTTCATTTAGCCTTTGCTTTATCCTTTCGGCAGATTCTCCGTCATCACCCACCACAGCCTTTCGTATGTATTCTTCTCGAGCTCGTTCATCGAAACCAGTCAACCTTAACCGCCTAGTTTCAGGAGAAACTTTGGACGGAAAATTTCTAGAAGTAACAAGCAGTTCCAATTTTTTTAACATGCCTGTTGTAAGGACATGTACAATATCAGTTGAGAGAGTGCTTTCATCAGCGAACTCGTCCAAACCATCTAATATCACCACCAGGGAAAGACTATTTTTTATCGCAATTGAAACTTTGCTTTCAGACAGTACGGAATTTTGTGGTAAAAGAAACCTTCTAATTGCTTCAAAAATTGAGCGCACTCCTTGCAAGTGTCGCAATCGGAGCAAAATTAGTATTTCTACATCCTTCATGGGAGATCCTTCCGCCTTCGTAAACCAGTCATACGCGTATTGCAAGACAAGTGTTGACTTACCGAGCCCCGGTTCTCCAGCCAAAATTTTTTCTCTACCAATAACCCGTGCATCACTAAAAACATCGTTGTATGAACTTAGTGGTGACCACATCACAGTGTTCAGTTCAACAACACTCTCTACGAAGATATTATTAACACAATACGCTTTGTCTCGGATGTATGGAATTGGCAAAATAGCGTCAAATAGTTTTTTGTATCTTTCTCTCAACGCTTGTATCAAATCCGTTTTCAAGACTGAAAGAGGGTAAAGAGTGATTTCGTTACAACGACAGAGAAGTCTACGAATTAGATGCATGCCCTTGAAATGTTATTCATGACTACCAACTATACAAATATTTTAAACCTCAACCCATTCCAAAACCTAAAACGCTTGACAATTTGGTAGTTACTTTACTAATTCCCAAATCAGAAAATGTGTGTGTGTTAAGGAGTATTCATTTTTACGTTATCTATTTATTTAAAATAATTTTGAATACAATACAGGCCTGCAATTATTTTAAATTTGTAAGGTTTTCATATTAAGCCAACAATGTAGGTGAATACAGTAAAAAAAAAATGAATTTCACATATGAGTTCAAGGGGCTTTAGAAAGCACTTGTCATAGGAAAGATAACACAGCAAAAATGCTGGGTTTACAGTCTTGTTAGTAAACTGAAACCTAATGGACTGCTTAAAGTTAGTATAGATCCACAGTCCCTGAAATAAAACGTCAGTACGATAACCTTATCCCCTAGCAGAGCGGGAAGATATACGTCCATATTATCTAATATAACTGTTTTTAGATAGATCTAAACAAAGTATTTAGTTATGTGAGTTTAATCACGAATCGTCGAAGATAGCAGACACTACCTCAGGGTTGATATTGCACCGAGTATTGTCTCATGATGTTTCTACAGCGCCTTAGTTGTTTCATAAAAGTTAAAATCACGTTGGTGGATATTTATTCTGAAACCTGAGGGACGGCATGAGCCAACCTCGCCGAGGGCGCTGCGAGAGCTCCAAGCGCTCCTCTTGACGGCGTTAGGTCGGAACTGGCCTAGGACCCCTAGTAGAGTTCAATGGCAAAGCTCTTTTGGGGGCTCAGGGCACCCACCCCAGTCCTTGGTTATTTACAAAATTGCAAGCATTAAAGTAAGGCTGTTAACTATTTTTAAAGGATATTGGATGATCACTAAAGAGATCACAGGAATGATAATTCGACCATTTTTGTATAAAAGCAGGACCAAGGGGCAGGTCCCTAATAGAGGCCCACAAGCAAAGCCTTCGAAAGCCCTGAAACATTTACAAACCTCTGAGCATGACATTAGAAACATCTGCCTCTTGAACGTGGACGTCATGAATTGGCCGATAGCGTCACGACTTGACCGATTTTTTTAATAATGGAGAACCGCAAACAACGAAATGTCCTTAGAATTTCTAACAGGTCTTTAATGCCCGACAAAAGACTGGGAGTTCAGATTCCCTGAGACGTATATGTGGTCACTGAACCATGCAATCTGCAAGAATGTGGCTTTTGTCAGTTGTAAAACAAGGAGAGCCTTCAAGCACAGTACAAGTTTGTCCAACTTTCAAGGGAGCGAATTCGCTAATGAAAATTGAAAAGTTAATCTATTTCCAAAGGGAACTCGATGAGTACTATATATAGACCACGCAAATAATTATTTGCCATAATTCGTACATAAAGTCAGCCAATTTGATAATTCAGAGGGCTTGTGGACATTGGTGTATATAAAGTTACTTATGAGGGGCAAACGCGTTTGTTCTCCAAAGAACTCTATACCGTCCGGGCTCGAATGCGTGACACTCCGAGAGGGCCAATATAATTTATCTTTTCGAGGTCTGTAAGGACAGAATTTTGTCATGAAGAAGGGGTCAAGTTGAGGTGACCAAACAGTTTGGAATGTGGCATGGGAGCGCGGTGAGCTCTTTCAGGAAGTGTCATTCACTTTCTGAAAATGACATTGAACTCACTTTGGACATATCTCTCTAATCACTCTTTCTTAAAAGATAGACTATCTTTGAGAAAAATCATTTGCAGGGTTTCCTATTCAGATTTGAAAAAAAAACAACGACGAACAAAGTGCGGCCCAAACTTTGATTCCAAAGCGTGCATCTGTTATAGAATGTAAATGCAAAACCAGTTGTAAACATGTTTTTCCCTTTGCAAATATCCCTTTGGATGCGTTAAGGATCTACCCGTTCGAAACCTGCACATGGAAGCCGGTTCGCGTAACGCTATTCCACATGACCCCTCGATAGTTCACCTAGGGTTCGTTCCTATGGGGTCAGATTTTTCAGTGTGATCAAAACCTTCAGCCCGCCTAGCACGTTGTAGGGTTGCATTGTTATTCTTGCATAGTTTGTTAGCTAAATAATAACACTTTTTGTATTCAAGGCAGCCGAAAGTGTAGGAATGGAATACAAATGACCAAGGTCACGGTTATTTTGTAATCCTAAAAGTCAGATCAAGTCGAAATGTAAATTTCTATTTAGAAGGGTTTGCGTCACGAGATGTATCTTTGGTTTTGAGTGGCAAGTTCGCGTATATGGTTTTGGCGTGCGCGTGTGTTGTAAGCCTGTAAATACGCGCTTGTTTCGCACTTCAGTGCCAGGTAATCTCAATTGCGTGACGTCACATAAATCCCTCTTTACAGCTCAACTGGCAAAGAGACGGCAATATCTCATCCTCCCAAAGGAGCTATGAGATAATCATGCTTTTGGTTGTTTTGTGTCAGAGTCAAAGGTCAAATGTAAGTAAGGTCAGGTTGGCGAAAAGTATAATAACTTGTGCATGCATTAGTGATGATGCCATAGTAATACCACGTTTGGCTCACCAGTATGCTAGAAAAGTGGTTTTACCACATGATATGTAAAAACGATTTTTAAAATAGTACTTTTAAGTTGCTGTGGGTTCGAAGGTCAAATTTAGACTATGCGCATATTGGCTCTGTTACTTGTAAAAGGTGTATCATTCATCTCCTAAATCTAAAGTCAGATAAAGATTAACTTTTTGGTAAGATATATGTCCATAACAACTGCATGTGAAAATAATGACATAGGTCAAAATAAAAAAGTCAAAGGTGGAGTAGGCTGACTCTATTATTAGCGTATATCTGCTTTTCAGTATGTAGAGAATGTCATCAACAAAATATGTACAAAAGTTTTGGGAGATGAGATTTTTAATTCCATGGACTGCCTTCTTGTAAATTCTTTTTTGTGCAAATTTCAGTTATAACTGAATGAAGACTAAGCAACAATATTCCTACCTTAAATGGCTTACCAGTGGAAATGTAAATACAGTTTTGAGTCAGCCCATGTACACTGGGTAGGCTTGTACCTGTAGTAATAGATCTACGGCAATACGGGCTGCTTAAAACACATGGATGGAAAATGGAACTAGTGTAAAATGATACACTTAAGTGTCACCAAAAAGGTAATAAATATTAAGTCTCTCCATCTGTGGAGGTAGAACATATATATATATATATATATGTACCAATTAATATGAACAGACGAAAGAGATATAAAGGAGTAAACAATATATAAACAATAAACAACTCGGTTAAAAAGTAACCAGCTCCACTGGGACTCGAACCCAGACCTTCCGCTTAACGTGCAGATGCCTTGACCAGCATATATGTGTCACTTTATATGTGTGTATACGCATATATATATATATATATATAATCGACAAAAAGATGACAATGAAACGCAATGTCAAAATTGACATACGAAGTATAAAGCAATCATTTACTTGAAATTTGGAAATTTTCGGTTCCCATGCAACCTTCTCCAGTCAAGATAGACTTCAGACTAATAAATGTCAGAGTAAATAGAAAGTAAATGTACAGCCGTTGCTGAACAGACTAAAAGTAAACAAACATCAAGCATTCATGAATATTGTAGAAAGTGTAATGGTTGAGTGGGCCCAGATCTCTATTGAGCCCGTTTGTATGTGTATTGAATTTAAGAATAAAGCTTAGTAACTGTACGTTTGCGGTGTCTAGAAGAGTGAAAGATTGAACCAAGCAGTACAAATTCAAATTTTGGAGGGAATGCTTGTCTAATTTGAAAATTAACGACTACTGGAAAAACCGTGTGCATTGTCGCGGATAAACTCCCATGATTGTTTAACCTATAGCGAAATTTAGTATCAGTTTCTCAAACAAATTTTGAGATTCACAGTAAAGATTGGGGAGGGGGGGTCTTATGGGAAATTTCAAGTTAGAAAGGCAAATGGGTGAACCTAGAGACATGTGTTCGCAAACTTGGCATCGGGGTTTATTGCAAGGTATGTTTCCTAGGGGTGGTTTGAAAGGTGGAAGTTTCGATGACGTACTCAATTGTTGAAGATTGGGGGCTGACGGAGGGCTAACAAGGGTGGCTTGGTTAAGATGTTGGGAAGGGAGGAATCACTCTTAAGGAGAGCAAAATCCTGTTTGAAAGTGCATGCCAGGAAATGGGAAAGAGGGTGGTGTTCCAAAACCAGAGGAATGAGGTTATTGACCTTCTTAGAATTACAGGTAAGATGACCCTCCCTTTTTAACTTGTTAGCTTTCTCAATTCCCTGTCTGATGATACCCATTGGATAACCGTTCGAAAGAAAAAAGTAAATAAGGTTGGAAATTTCAATATCGAAGTCCTCCTTATCAGAACATATCCGTTTAATCCTCAGACATTGGTTATAAACAATTGATTTTTTGAGACTAAGAGGATGGGCACTGTCGAAGTGTAAGAATTGATGGTTATCGGTGGGCTAATAGTAAACGGACGTGGATAGGGATTTTGAGCGTGATTTAAGGAAGACATCCAGGAAAGAAACCTCAAAGGTAAATTTTATACTACCGTGAAAGGAGTTGACGTGGGATTTAAAAAATTGTAGAGTGTCCAACCCGTGGGGCAAAATAAAAAAATATATCATCAATGTACCTATAGTAGTGAATGGGTTTAAGAATAAACGAATTCAGCATTTCTGATTTGAGTTTCCCCATAAAGATATTTGCGTAACATGGATCCATCTTGGTTCCCATGGCGGTGCTTTTGATTTGTAAATAATGCTTATTGTTTGAAGTGAAACAGTTATTGGTGAAGATAAATTTAATAATGTTGGAGACGTCATCGGCAAGGGTTTTTTTTGAAGGAGTGTTTTAACATAAACTCTCTTCTGGCTGATATGCCCTCCTCGTGGGGATATTAGTGTACAGGGACGTCCATGTCACCAGGAGGTCTATGACGGGTAGGGTACCGATATTATTAAGGACACGTAGAAAATGAGTCTTATCATATATGAAGCTGTGGATAGTATGAAGTAACGGATTAAGTAGGGAATCAAAATAACCTTCAAACAATTTGAATGGAATATACGGCACAACTTTTCATCCCATACTATATATGGCTTGATATAACCATATGAAACTTGAATTGTATATCGGGCGTGGTCGTTCAACAAGTTACATATGGTGAGATATAGCCGTATAAGACTTGACTCAATATATCAAGATTCTTATATCTGGTTTTATATGTGGCTTGATATGGCCATATCAAACTTTACATTGGCCAGATATATTCCGAAATAAAGCTAGATGTAAATTTTGAGTAATGCCCAGTTAAATAAAGCAATCTTCTTAGCTTTGTATTTTGATATTTTGTTTCCATTTCTACTTCTGTCAGATATTATATTCCGTTCATAAAGTATCAAAAGCTAAAAAACGCCTATTATGAGCTACATATGGCTAAACAGAATTCAGTCTGGTGTCAAAACAGTAGTAGCTATCTTAGTTTACAAATAGAGGATTGTCAGAAACGCCTTACTTTACTTGCAAAAGGCATTTTTAAAACTTGGCCCGGCTGGGCCTTATATAAATTTTTAGAGGGCCCTCAACTCTAAGCTGATAATTGTTTGGCCACTGTTGTTTTAGCAATAGCAAGCATAGATAGGAACCTTTTCCAGTGATTGGTTGGTAAAGGTCTAAAGTTGATCTTCTGAGACGGTTTAAATGGAGAAGAATGTCATCCAGTTCTCTCATCTCCACTTTGCAGAACAACGCTGGAATTGATGAATCAATAACACCTAACACTACCTGTCATCCATGTGTAACTTAAGAGAGGGTTGTCCCAGAAAGCATTTCAGCTTTTGAGGGATACAAATGGATCAAGGAGGTTCCAAAATAGATCCAGTTTAAAGTTTATCACTGTTTGAGTCACAGGATTGAGAAACAAAGATGGGAACAGTACTGCGATCTGTGAACGCGCCTGCCATTCTAGTGACAAAACTGCGGTTACTATCTAATAACTGAAAATGCAGGTCTTTAAAAGTATTTTCTCAATTCCGAAACTATTTTTCTTTCAAACTTTTGCCCAGGTTTCAGACGGGTTTGAAAAATATTTGTGTAAAAACTAATCTACTGATCTATGAGCTGTAGCACCAATAGTCACATACCTTTTCCAATAAATGGGGTTTACAATCGTCCCTTCAAAAATTCAACGATAGAGCCATTATGGGGAGGGCGGAACTAGAGGATAGTCTATTTACGTTTCTGAGAACAAAGCTTCAATTGCTTTTGGAAGCTGTTGGGTAATGTTTCGCTGTTAATATTTGAGGTTCACTGTACGCAGACTTGAATCAAGGATTACACATGGGGATTCATGTTGTAAGAGTCTAATCTAAATTTATGATAAGAGCAGGACCGACACCATTAAACAAATGTCTCCTAATCTCTTTTCTTCAGAAAATGTTCGAAATTTAATATTTTTACAAGTAATTTTCTGGATCAAGTTCACAATGATAAAAGTAGATTAAATCATGATCAAATACATTGAAACTACGCTGCTGTTCCCTTCTACACGTCAGTCACATATGAAAGAAAAGTTTGCACTCAAATACTACACTTTTGTTATGAATGAACTCAAAAACATGATGTCATTTCCTCAGAATAAATTTTTTGTGCTTATGATCATTTGATCTTTTTTATGGCATTATGCATGTCTCCTATGCTGCTATGATCATGTTCAATGGTCATTTTCAATGTAAAACAGACGACGGACGTCAATGAAACCACAATATCCGGCAACATTTGATTACTGCAAACACTAATTGATATCACAGCTGACTACTTTCCGGCAAATCCAACATTCAAAAGATCACCTGTTGAAATTAAAAAGTTTACATGTCGCCTGTCACAGGGACGTCAATTCTCTACTCCTTGTCACATGATACAGCTCATATTGGTACAAGCTCACGTATCTCCTTCTATTAATATAGGCAATGTACCTAATGACATACCGTGGCAGATGGAAGCAACGTGTAGTATAGTCGCATCAAACACACAACAATATAAACATTAAACCAGAAAGCTCAAAGGTTTAGTAATTCCTTGTCATTGAAAATGTTGGGTTTTTCTTGGAAATTCTTGGGAAGGTTTGCTTTTCAACCTCTAATGACCCCAGATGACCTTTGACCTGCCCAAAACAAACCGGTTCTTCCTCCAACCATAAAACATCCATGTACCACTGGATTTTCGGAACAAGAAGAATGTATGCATAAGAAAGCTTGAGTTAGATAAGAAGAAGCTAATAGTATAACGGGTGTAAGCAGTCTATACATTTATGTTTGCTTGTAAATACCAATTTTTGAAAAAGAATGTATATAACATAATCTTCCATGTGACGGAAATTCGTTGAACATGTTAAACGTGGGCTGATGATATAAATATGTGTAAATAGTGTGAAAGTATGTTATGCTTGTAAATATATCAATCTTTAGAATGTCATGTAAATAATGTAATCTTGTACACGACCCAAAATTTATGACAATATAAAATCAAATTAATTAATTAAAATCAAATTAAATAAAATCAAATAAATTAATCAAATTAATTAATTAATTAATTAATCAACCAATCATTCAACCAATTAAGCAAACAATCAATTGAAAGTGAATACGGGACAGCTCCTCGAAGAGCTTATAAGCGAAACTGCTTATTTAGCAAATGGTATTTACTTTACTCATCATTGCAAATGACAATTCTTGTTAGGAAAATGTAAGAACGGGTCTTCAGCTCAGAATACCGGGAAATATTTCTTTTAAATATTGTTATGATTAGCAACCCCATGTATATTTCATATTTAAACAAACGCACGGAGAAGCCAGTGGGGAGAAGTCTACCGTGCGTAACCCCAAATGCACCTAAGTTATATTTTTGGTAATACCGGTTCTCTATCTATAGTTTTTTGTAAAATATATTTTACCACTTCAATTTCACAGAACACTAATCACTTTTACTTTAAAATTAATTTCTCATTAGTCAGTTTAAATTTTGGAAGAAATTTATTTCGACGTCTGTCTTTCATGTCTGAACTACTTCATAATCAAAACTAAGCTATGGGATAAAGTGTAAATATGATCATTTCTCAATCTTATCCAAAGCCTTATAAGTGTATTCTTCTACAGATAGTTGTTGCACGCCTGTTTGCAAACACAAATAATTGCGTCTTTTAAATAGGAAGGTTATTGTAGGACAAAAATTTGGTTTTTCATAAAAGAGGATTAATTGTCGGTTACAATGAGCGAACGCTATAATATTTTTTTTTTATTTTGCTTTTACAGGATAACACACACTTATGTATTCCCAGGCATTCCTCACGAGAACCCTGGATGTCTTGGTAATTGCCAAGGGAACGTATTATTATTTACAAGACTTTTCAGAAATTTCGGAGCTGTCACTGTGCATAGTAACGAGTAAAGGCACGTGGTTCAAATGCTGTGGATGTTTATGCACATTTTTATTGTCATATGCATGAAATCCTACAGTCAGGTTTTCTATGGAAGTCTCCCAGTGTGTAGGCCGTGTTGACAGACACAATTATTCTTTGCAAGCCTCTATCGGTATTACAGAGTTGTCAAAATGCAGAGATAATGCACAGTTGGGTAAACAAATATTTTTGTGTAGTCACTGTGATTGCTAGTTGCCAGGTTATAGTTAAAGAGTGTTAAATATCAACCTTTTCGCGGAGAAAAATCATCAGAAGCTTTACCCCAGTGTTGTAGCTGTTTCGAAATTGCAAAATAGAAACACTTTGAAAAGATGGAAGATGTTTCGAGAAATTTCTTCCAACAGTGTCTTTCCTCCTACCGTACGATCGTAGCTTTCTTTTGTTAACCCTTGTTTTGTGAATCAAACCCTAGAGTTATGGGGCGAGAAGTGGGCATCCAAACCACTTCTCCATACATGTTAGCAACAGACCGTCAAAATATACTACGTTGGTAACTGGATCAAGCCACTTAAGATATGTCTGTAGATTTTACCATCTTTTTAGAGAGATTTATATATTTAGGACAAAGATTTCTGTATTTGATTTCCTTACTTTTAATATTTTGTAAGTCCAGGTGCTTCCCCTCGTTTGGAACAGGCAAAGGTAAGTCTTGGATACCTGGAGAAGAAAGAAGTAGCAAGACATAAAAACTCAAAAGTCTTCTTACAATATCATCAAGAATAGGAACCGCGTCGATGTTGAAAAAATGTTACTGTATTGAGATGTCTCTATAGTCGATTCTAAACAAAGAAGTTGTGAATAGCGCCAGGAATCTGCAAGAGTTAAAGTTCTTTACAACCGGTACATTGGACATGAGGAACTTCCTCTTTGAAGTTTTCAAAAATCGTAAAATTCATGTTTGGCCGCACACAATGTGCTTGGTTGCTTATCAAATAGCAAATTAGTCTGTAAAAGGTAGTTGATAGTATATCTGCCTTCAAAACGATTTCTCTTACATGTTGTTTAATATTGCAGTTTTGTAATCCCAAATCCCTTTATCTATCGCCACAAAGTGATACGCCTTAACACTGAGAGTGTACAGTCCCATTACCCTGGTATAATTCCAGAAAAGTAGCAATGATGGCATGACTTCTAGATCTATCAAAGAAAAATACACCCAAGTGTGCCCTCAAAAGCCAAACAGGCATCGAAAGGGTATCTTACTCTTCTCTACTTTGCTACGAAGAAAACATATGTAGCTCAAGCCGTTAGGGCTTAATGACTTTTGCATCTACGCTGTTTGACCACTGTGGATGGTTAACGTCATTTAAGAGTTTTGCAGCCCAGTATGTTCGAATTCATGTACAGTCAACTCCACTGTTTTCTGTATTGACCAGCTTTTGCATGCATTTCACTCTCCGTTTATCCAATACCTACTATTCGTGACAGATATAAGTTATAGATCCGTGTAAAGGAACGCTCTGCAATTTAGTCTAAAATTACGAGAGTTTACAAATAATCGGCGGTTATAAAACGAGTTTCAGTCATTCAAATCCCACATCCCATCGATATAGCTTCATAGCGTCCCTGACGCAATCCTTAAGTTGAAAGAGTTCATCGCCCACTCACTGGTAATAGACTTTTTGTACAACTCACATTACTCCCCACTTGGGTCCTTTGAAATACCAACGATTATTTTGACCTTGGAAAAGTAACTATTTTTCTGCTCAGGAGAGGGTTTTCATAGTTAAGTAATTCTACACCAATAATACAGTGATTACGTTCCCAGACAAGTTGTTGTTTATTTAGGAAAAACAGAACCAAAGACTATAATCCGCTTAGTAAAAGCGTGACATCACGATATATTGCTCTATTTACCATTTAAAATTGAATGAAAAAGCTTCAATATTTATGTCAGCACAAGAATGTCCTGTAAACAAGTTGGCTTACTGAAATGATTCTTTTAACATTTCTCACATGTATTTTATAACCTTGAAACTTTATGTTCAATTTAACAAGGTGTTAAGAGATTTCAACACGGTTGATTACATACGGGCTTGTAAGAATATATTACATTTGTGCCTTAAAGTGCAACCCTGCCAGGATGCAGGATCAGCAAATTGACGATCAACGCGAATTCATTTTGACTGCCCATTGTTACGATATCTACCTTTTTACTTACCAAGGTAGTAAAAAGCACCTTAAATCTTACTCGACTAGAAAACTAGTGACTACAGATATCCCAAGGAGGTGAAATTGATTACCAAGTCCTTCATGCATCTTTGATATTTGATAAAATTGCTTTTTCTGTTCAACTCTTTGCTGTCTCAGCTTTGCTGGTGTTTCCCACGTTGACACTTTGGTATTTGCGTTGTAGTAGTAAACCATCTCTGCCTGAATTTTTTGTTGTATCCAGTCACCTATAAAGAGGTAGGTGTTAATTTACTTGAAGCAGTTGAAACATTCATTGGCTTACACATGCGCTTTACAGACCTAAAATGGACAAGTTGTTGATGATGTGATAGTGATCCGTTATATGTCCTACATCTGTAGAACCTGCTACATGCAACGAACTTTGGCTTTACTGACTTAAATAAACGTTTGTTGAATTGAGGAGTATTTCTTCGTAATTTTGTTAATGAACAACGTTTGGAGACTGAAATTCACTCTGGTATAAAGAAATCATTTTGAGAGTTAACATTTTCTTTTACCTGTTTTGTTTTTTCTTTAAATTTCAGCATACACTTAAGACAATTATCAATATAAATGTTGTGAAGTGGTCACAGGAAAAAGATCTAGTGGTAAGTGGGTTGTAGCAACTACCAATTTAAAGCGGCAAACCAACCATAGCTTTCTTTCAATTAAGAGTGTAAGAATATTATACAAAACAGCATCGCACCTGCTTTTTCAGTGTCTTCATCATGAAAATCCTGGGGTCTTTTCCAAGAGGTTTCGTTTGTTTTTGTGTTGTAAAAATAAACTGTCCCAGGAGAAATCGTATGTTTATTCCAACTAAAGGATTCCCAATAAATAGGTGCCTTGACGTCTGTGTTTTCTGTGAAGAGACGCAAAGGTACCACGCACACAGAATATATGGAGATATGCGTCAGTAGTTATGTCATATCACTATCTCACTGTTCCCTTTCTTCGTGAACTTAAATTTCACTTTTTGAAACTATTGTGGCCCAATAAACTAGACAAGAATTTGAGATCAATAATACAATCATGTTTAAATTTAAAATGATGGAATGCAAAATGTTTTTAATATGCGAATGCTTAAATTGATTATGGAATGTGAATTGGTGTAATTTTATCTTCAGAACAGACTGTAGCTCATGAAGAATATATTGATCACGTCTTAAGTTCTGTTTGCATGACGTTTTGGATGACTTTGACGATGGAGAAGATGATAGTTCAAGTGCGGTTACGTGTCCAGACCTGTGTATTTGGTTGGCCACTGCTCATTAAAAACCATTTGAAAGCGGTTTAATGCTTTCATATAAAAAACTTCAGTTTAACTTAAGAGGTTTCCTCCCTGAAATTCTATGTGTTAATACTTTCGTTACTAGTACGAACCTACAAAATCCTTGCTTCGGTCTTTCTTTCTTAGCGGTAGTCCCAGGTCTTACCAGAAAGCACTGTTGGTTTGGTGGTACAAACTTATCCTAAGCCGGTAAAGTGGTCTTGGCATCACACTCAAAAACCCATCATGTGAATTTAATGGTCAGTATAGTGCGTCATAAGACAATCTCGCGTTAGAGACTTGTTTGACTAAAATGAATACGATTTTTTGCAGAGCTTAGAGCCTATGGAAGGGCTCTTAGGTGGCCCTGAACGGTAAGGTCTTTCTGGGAGTGACTCGCACCGTTGGATCATTTCAACATTCATTCGCAAAATTCAAGCCACATAAGTGTAACTCTAGTCATTATAAAGATAACTTTCTTCAGAAATTTCAATGACTGGGAAAGTTGATGCGTCCTAAAGTTTCCAATTTAAGACAATGTTAGTGCCTGCCATATGTAGGTCAGCCTGAACTCTTTTTTTTTTTGCCAGGTGAAAATAAAACACTGATGTCAGTACCCAGAGCTACCTTCAAAGATACATCTGTGTTTCAGCACCTTCTGATGGTGTGTCTACCAACAGAGGTGTGTAGGTATAAAACAGAATTTTATTATTCAGATACTGACCAGCCATTGTCTTTTTTCCTTTTTCTTGCAACTTTTCAGCTTCTCACATGTGTTTTCTGTCTTCGTTCTGCTCCAAATTTGTATGAGATCTGAAATTAAAAGAAGTTTAAGCATCACTCACATGATCGTCTTTTCGTCAAGAATCTTTCTACAGAGATTCCGTCTTCAGATTAACTCTTTTTACATCTCTAAACATAACTTCTTGCCAGTGGCATAACAAAGGGGGCAAAGGGAGGGGCAGCCGCCTTCCCTACACGGGCCAGGAAGAGGGCAAAATAAAGGTAGGCGAAAAAGAAAACTAGAGAAGAAGATCTAGTTTGTCGCATGATGTGAAAGATTGGAAGTACGTATTTTGTCCTTTTACACTTTCAAAGCAATTTTACCGCGCGCTTCGCGCACTTATTGTAGATGGAGAACGTCAAGGCATTTATCACGGAAAAGCGTTCTGAAATGTGCTTGTTAGTCCTCCACCCCTTTTGCAATACCTATCAGGGAGGTGATATATCTTGTACCTGTACTCTCCCTTTCACCCATTCCCCATTGCTGGAATCTGTTCGTCTGGATTCTGGTTCACAATTAGTAAAATGAGGTCGTTGTAAAAGTGCTTGGCGTCATACTCTGTAGTGTCATTTGAATGCCGGGTAATAAGCATCATGTTGTGCCCCCCTCCCTTTGTATAATTAATCCAAAGCTTGCGGTCGGCCCTGTACCGGTCTCTGCCACCCTTGGATACCTATTTATAATGTACTATGAAGCAAATGAAAAAAATTGCCTCAATAGAAGGCAGTAAAGTAGCAAGAGGGAGGGTTTGAGGAGGTTTGTTGACAACATACCCTTCTCTTAGAAAACATAGTACCCTCCTATTTCACTTGAATAAAAATTAGAATTCACTGATTATGGACATTTTTCATACTTACTATCAGTTCCAAAAGTTTCCCAAAAATAGCACCGTTTTGTTTCTAAGCCACCTTTAGTTGACAAAAAAATTTTAAAGGTAAGGACAACACCCCCTTAACCCCCCTTCCCCAGGACGGCGTATAAAATCACATGAACATATAAAACGGCACAATTTATGTAGACTTGGGTGACTGAAGTCGCATTACGACGTCAATGGATCGAACAAACAGGTAGTCCGGACCCAGGTCTGGGGCGCAGTCACTTGACCCCCCTACAAACAACCCTTGTGACGCTACTGCTTCTTCTTACTTACCCTTTAGTTGTAAGGCTCTCGATAATTGGATCTAGGGTATTTAATAGGCATACTACATTACACAACTTGTTAATGTCTTAAAAGTCGAAAAGGCATCACACTTTACTTATTTGGAAATATTTACCCAAGTGCGCTGGTGCAACTATCGCCGTACTGTAAAACTGATAAGAAAATTCTGCAATCTCTCTCTCTCCCTCTCTCCCTCTCTCCCTCTCTCCCTCTCTCTCCCTCTCTCTCTCTCCCTCTCTCTCCCTCTCTCTCTCCCTCTCCCCCTCTCTCCCTCTCTCTCCCTCTCTCTCCCACTCTCCCTCTCTCCCTCTCTCTCCCTCTCTCCCTCTCTCCCTCTCTCCCTCTCTCCCTCTCT
>WURT03319523.1:0-18113 GCA_009936505.3 Holothuria glaberrima | reverse complement strand
AGACACTACTTCGGTCAAGGAAGATTCCACAACGAGGCAGACGACAGTTAATGCAACTTCATACAGAAGTACCTTTAGCCTCCACACAACAAAAGACAAATCCAGCACTTTACCAACAAGAGATAGTACCTCTGTTAAAGGAGATTTAACAACGTGGCAGACGACAACTCTTAAAATTACCAAAACCACTGTACACGGAAGCACCTTCAGTCTTCACAGAAATGAAGATACATCCAGTACTCTACCCAAAAAACGGATTATTTCAGAATGGCAGATAGAAATAGACAAAGAGTACCGAGAAGACACAGTAGCCATTAGACCATTCAAGAGGGATGAACTAGACCAGAGTGCAGACCCAGGTTTCGCCGCGGCAAGTAACATTCCTGTTGCATTTATTGCTCTCGCATTACTCCTAGCGGTTGGTTACATAATATTTAAGAAAAGGCGAGCACCTTCAAAATCGGAACAAACGCGTGACGACATTACTGACAATGTCGAATCTGAAATTGAGTTACACGAAAATTGCTCTTTTCTGTCATTTTCGGAGGCGTTTGGGTACACTAAAAAGAGTCCAGAAGCTTACAAAACAGCTGATGAATCTCCAAACATGTATGTTGGCATTCCATCTGGGACAGAACTACATGACAACCCTACATATCAGCCTTATTCAGACTTGTTGGACGAAACGTCCACGGACGTGGTTTATTTTCAGTGTGACGAAGATGAAGAAAATTCGTTCATACCCAAGTGTAGCATCCAAATGATAGGATAATTGTATATCTCAGTATGCTTAGTGTAGAGAAGTGCAAAAGGGTAGTGGTAAAACTTGGTGAAGCTAGTCGAAAGTCCTTCCTACGCACAACAAAGATTAGGTATTTGGCTAAGCAACTATTATCTTGTGTTCTTCAACAGTCAAGCAGTATTTTGCAAACGCATTTGCATTCGTGATGATTTACTAAGGAAATTAAGCCACATCAGTAGTACAAGAACGTTCATGAGCATTTAACGAAATATGTTTGCAAAAGTGAACATCAAGATAAGCTTTCACTAAGCATAAGCTTCCATTTGCATCTCCCTTTGTCTTTAAGTATTAACATTATGTAAATGTTAAAGACATTGTCGTCTTAAAGTCAGTCAATATTGTGTTGTACATAATTATTTCATAAAAATCCTCACAATCGGTAAATAGATTTAATGGTTTCATTTTCAGTAATTTAAAAGTGATAGTTGTAGTGATGATGCAACCTCAGGCTGTTCGGAAGTGATCAATAACACTACTCCTTGCCTCCATCAGTCTTTTTCAAATATATTTGCTTGAATCTTCAAGGTGCATAAGCAATGGAGTAAGGAAAACAAGTCAGTGAGCCACAACTAGAAAAAAGGCGGTGGCTGGCCCGAATTAAACCATTTGGTTAGAAACTGAGCTGTAAAACCTCATTTAACTAACTAACCAACTAACAATCTAACTAGCTAAGTAATCCAGGTTCATCTGAACTTTGATAATGTCATTCACACATGTCTTCTGCCAGTTGTATATACCCCAATGAAGCTTTTTTACTTAACAGTTTTATTAAGGAACGCAGTTCACTTTTCATTATAGTCAAACATGGTAATAGATGGGCAGTTTAAAAGAAGCAATGTAAAGCGAGTCGTGAGAAAGTATATTTTTAGATATTGTTTACCTTTTATACAAGAAGGAAAGTATTTTTTTCAAGATATTGTTTACTTTTTATACAAGAGGGAAATGGAGTAGTATGTGGGAGAAACTCTTAACCATGACCTTCATGACTCGCCCACACTTAGGAGATCACACCAACCCAATGCATATATTCAGGTTCCTTTTTTATGTAATGGAAAAAATTGAGGGTTGTAAGCAAAGTACTTGTGTATGCGGTCTATCCCTCAGTGGCTAAAATGTGTAATTTTTGGAATCCGACGAATATAGTTTTATCATTTAGTAGTTACCCTGATGTAGTTATTTACTTTAACTTCGTTAACTTTTTTAAAAGCAGTACGGTATTGTATGCATTTTTCAAACGTACCTGATCTTACATGTTATTCGCTTTTGACGCATTTCGTTTATCGTTGGTTGAACAAGTGTGAATGTCATTCACTAAATCCCATTCAAAAATATATTTCTACCAAAGACAATTTTGTCTATAGTAAGATGGTAAAATAAATTTCTTTGAGAGTATTTAAGATAGGCATAAAAACACATCAGTAATCAACTTTTCGCACTTTATTATATTTTCTACACTGATTCGGTTCTATAGAAAAGTCAGCAGGGACAAACATGATAACATGAAACCATGTTTCTCCGACAGCCAGTGACAGGTTAAACTATTGTACAGATTGTTAAATACCATTAGTATACTAAAGATAACATATTAGAGCAAATAGGAAAATAGCTGTGTATCTCGATTGTTATGATAAAAAAGAAGCATAAGACGACCGCCGATCAAAACCTTTGAATGATTTAAAAACTGCGGATAAGGTTTCCTTTATTAATTATTGAAAACGGCATCTCAGTGATATTATGTTTTTGGAAGATAAAATTATTCACTTTTTTACAACCATACTGGATAACAAGGAGAACGTAACGGAAACTTGACCATACAAAAAGTCTGTAGTAATACAAATTTCAATATGATAACTTGTTTCACCGAAAGTCAGTGATTGGTTCAACTTAGCTTTGTACAAATTACTTAAAATCGTCACGATACGAAAGATGAAAAGTGATTTTGTAGATTTTACAGGAATACCTTGTGTGGTTCAATTGATGTAGCCCCTGTCTTGTACAATCTGTGAAGGTTAAAAAATTGCAGAAATCATTCTTGTATTAATCTATCAACTAGTAAAAATTTCACCTCAACATCATTGTGCATTGAAGAAAAAGAATAGTTCTTGAAGATTTAATGTTTTAGACATGTGTACATAATCTGGACGAAAGGAGTAATAAACAATTTCCATATTTTTCAACAGCTGTGTGTCTGGTTTATAGAATATTTCATAACTTTGTTAGTTCTACCTCAATTTTAAACCACATCTACGTGACATCCTATCAGTAAATGTCACGGGCAGGGTGAAGCAAACGACCGGACAAAAGACTAGACGATCACGTGTATGTTTACCCTTATTAGTTTATTGCACCAACATAAAAACCGGAACTTGGTTAGGTTTCCGGCTTTTGTCAGGAGAACAGCAGGCTTTAATTAAGGTGATAAACAAGACATTTTTGAACTAAGAGTAACAGCGGGGAGCCACAATTTTCCCCCAGCAAACTCCAAACTAGCTCACGAAGACGCTAGCAACTACTACGGGATAACGCCCAGCGGACATCTTGTCCAACTGCTATCGGCCTGCAATGACGAATGAAAGAAGTTATTGAACTTAAGAATAACATGAGAATGTTTAATGAAAGTACATACTTTACAATGCATTATGAAAGCTTGAAGAAAACAGTAGGTAAAACCTCACATACGAAGGTATGTGCACAACTGGGGTTTACACGGGTTATGGGAAACAACTGGGGTTTACACAGGTTATGGATAACATTTTGTGCTCATGTGTAAGATAAGTATAATGGGAACATTTCTCTCACCTGAGACTCTTGTCAATTGCGCTCATAAAATCAGTTTTAGCAGTTTGATAATGTAATGTTATGGTCACATGAAGCTTTGATCATGCCAGCCAAACAGAATCTTGACAAATACTTATGGCCTGTTCTACGTGGTAATGATAAATCATTAACGAGAGTTTTCAGAAATTGCCTTTTAATTTCCTTGTTTTGGAAGCAAAACAAAAAAAATACTTAACTTCGTGTTTTAATAGCAATCTCCGAGGCCCGGTTTTTGGAATGCCTGGGAATTACTGATTAATGAGTAAATTTTCACAAAATATTGGAAACGTCAAATTAGTTACTCTACCTTGACCTAGTTGTATTAATATGTGTAAAAATCACATGAAATTTCTTCCTTATTTACTCAAACCAAGTTTACCAGATCATCCTAGGTGAGTTTACTTTTATTTTTAATAACAAACTCTACCCATTAACGTCATTACCCACATGATTACCGTCATAAACAAGGAGACAAATTGTGTCAGTGAGGCCACCAACGCCTCTTTCGGTGGCTTATATGGATTTCCATTTCTCTGTGACGTAACACGCATAGGAATTTTTTAGTCACAAAGTATTACAGTTTTGACCATACTTACAGCACGTGTTGAGAGAGACTCATTCCCTGATATTTTAAGAGATATGTTGTACTATAACCGCCCTAAGAATTAAGTTAAGATAAACTTCGTGCTAGAGAAAATCAATAAATATCCAAGGAAACACAGATTCTGACTTCATTTAATGATTCAATTTCGTGCCTTGCAATTACTTTCTTTACCGTCTATATAAAAATTAGTGGCGCGGAAAACAACTTTCGTTTCAGCTGCGTTATGATGAAACGATGGATGATGAAGCAGTCCGTATCATTTAAATAGTGTCTGGTCATGAACAATCATGTTACGATGTTTTTATGTAGTCCACAAATAGTTAGGAACGTTGCCCATCAACTTCAGATATTAATCCTCTCAACCAGATTTTGATTTGAAGGTCTTGTGTAAGTTTATGAATTATAATGACACTGTAGCTCACCAGTAATAGCGCACGTTGTCTATTAACAAATTATGTGAAGTTTTTGAGCTCATCACCTACGATGACGTAAGCCTCGGTATTTGTTAAGTAAATAATTGTGTGGGTGTCATTTTGCCTTTAATTACTGATGTAGTAATATAAGCCTACCCTCGGAACTACTGAATGTATGGCAGCAATGTAAGAGTGAACAGACCTTATCACTGCGCCATACAACTGGACGGAGGACCCACGTCAATTCAGAATGATGTACCTCGGATTTGAAGCCAACTTACTCAAGCTGATTACTCTGTCATAGAAACCGCGCGTACTAGATATAAAATAGCATGTAATCAGGCTTCATGTAATATTAACACAAAATTTTGTGCTCAGCATAAGCAATGGAGTAGGGAAAACAAGCCAGTAAGCCATAACTGGAAAAAAGGCCGTGGCCGGCCCGACTTAAATCATTAGGTTAGAAACTGAGCCGTAAAACCTCATCTAACTAACTAATTAATACAAAATTTGGTTAGCCTGCAGCAATATCTCTTGGCCTGAGTATTCACATGGTGTTTTTTTTTTGCCAAATCGCTTGAAAATTTCGACAACTTGGATCACATTTCTTCAGCTGACCGACTGTAACGTTACGCCTACAACATGAAATCTTGACGACCGTACCAAGTATATATGGTTGTCCAACAGTATTGTTGCTACTGAAGTGAACCAACTTGAGTAAGCTAACCTACATCACGTGAACCTCGATGAAGGTTTCAAAACATTACTGTGGAATCATCCTTCCTAGCATACAGTACAGAGGACCTGATAAATATGACTTCACAAATCGGAGAGTGCGCCTTCGAATGGAGACAAGCCTGTATCACTGCAACGCACCAAAAAATGCAGACAACTGACTTGTGTACCCTTATAGTAAACCAGCCATTGGCCTGAGAAGGCTTAAAAAAGTTATGTAGGCATTTTTAGTACAAGAAGTCAGCCATGCTAGATCCAATCTAAATATAGTAACGAATAAAGTTAGGGGGCTGGCACGTGTGAAAATCAATTTCTGGGGTCATTTTTGGCCATTGAGGCGAAAATATGATTTTCATGATTTTTGTGAATTTCATATTTCCTAATAATTTACTATCAGGAAAGTATAAATTTTAGTCAGTTTTAACCCTACTTTGGTCAATATTGACAAAAGAAAGTTACAAAAAACAAAGAAAATAAAAACAGTCTATAGCAAATAATGCCTGATATCTCAAAATAGTATTACGATGATGTACATTAAAAATCTTTTCTTATGAGAACAAGAAAAGCTCAATATTGACTCAAAAGCCTACCAGTGCATTTTCATACTTGAGTCATTTGTAGTAAAGTGAAAACTTTGACTTCAATGATCATAAAATCCCATAATTTTCCCTTAAAAAGTACTAAATTGATAATTTTGCCGAAAGAGAACATTTTTAAATGTGATGTATTTGTAAAGCCTAATTAAATACCAGCTAGCGTTACTGAATTTGAGGTGATGAAAATTGCCTTGCAGTCATTATGTAGAAAAGTAATAAAAACAATAAGTAATTTTTGCCCATTTTGGACCATTTTTGGGCAGAAATATGATTTTCGTGATTTTGATGTATTTCATAAATTATGTGTCAAAATTACACTACCAGATAAACTTGATGTTTTGTTGATTGCACCTTTAATTTGGTCAATATTGACAAGATAAAGGTGCGAAAATCAAAGAAAATATAAGAGTTTTTATTGTAAAAGTTGCTACTATCTCAAATACACTTCCAACCGGGAAACACAGTTTCACATGCATTACTGTCAATTCAACCTAGGTGCATTTGTTTCTATTTGACTGCTACGTGCGAAGTCTAGGTTGATTTGGTCACATAAGGCAGTAATTAGTCATGCTCACGAAATAGCACAAGGCCATCTTCGACATGGGGCTCGGCCATAGGGCCCAATTTCAGTGGTTCTCTGTGACTTGAAGTACCTGGGGAAAGCCCCTTTAGGCTTCAGGTATATACAACATTGTGAGCACAATGTAAAAACATTTATAACTATCCATTAGTAGCTTTGAATTTGCACTATTAGCAGACTGTAGAATGGAATTTTGTCTCTTTTGTTTTAAAATGGCCTTATTCAGAGAAACAAATGGTCTAGTTCTCATAATACAGCGGGTTTGATGGAACTGAGGTGGGTGGATTATCATACAGGTTCTACTATTTTCAGTAATTTGGCCTATATATACTCCGACTTTGTGTTATGGAAAATCAAAATGAGACATATTGGGTATTAGATGAATGCGCCTGAAGCGCTCCAAAAATAGCACTTATACAAGTGTTCCATCAACAGATCAATGTTTGCCTATATTTAACGTAACAATTAACTAATTATTGCAGTGACTACAAACCACGCAGACATAGAAATCATAGTTTGCCCTTTTGTTTCCTAATAGCCAGGACTAACGGCCAGTCAATTTTTTCATGATGCAGCAGCTTTGAGGGTTGGGAGGATGGATAATCACTCGGGTTGTACAGGATTTTGCAATAATCGGGCTATGTAGCACTTGTCCTATTTGCATTAAATAATTTGCCATTTAGCTTTAGCTATATGACAGCGCAAAGAGAGCCAAAATTGTATTTTAAAGGCATTATAGGCAATTAGTTTACTTCATTTCACATTGCAAAAACAATCTATTCTAATAAGATCCCCTAACTTTGATTAGTTTATTTTAACTCTTATAATGGGAGGAGGAATGATGGTTTTACCGACAGTCTTTGTTTGGAGGGCCAAGCACCGTGACTCACAGTCACTTTTTTTACCTAAGTACAGTGATTCGGCACCCGATCAATGTCTTACGAAAGGATTGACATGTTACATTGTGCATGTTGGGATTGTTAGTAATAATTATTCTAGTAGTGTTTCCCAGCAGATTTGCGTGAATTACCCGGAAAGTGGTACTGCGTAAACAGTAAAGACGGTTCCCACCGTGGACTAACAGATTATTGTCAATTAGTTTTCTAGTATTTCTGAATTGTCACAAGTATGAATTAGCTTGTGGACCGATGAAATGGTCTCTCTCAGGGGCTGGGCAAAAATGATTTTTTTCCTGGGGGGTGAGAAGTGGTGACTGGGTGAAGGAAAAAGCGGGGTGGTGGGAAAAATTGGTCAGGAAAGGCGAAAGTGGCGGAACCTTAGTCAAAACTTCAATAAGTGCGATGACTGATTATTTTTCAGGTTACATTGCAATTATAATAGTAATTGTGGCTGATTTGAACTGATTATAATTTTTTCCAATTTTTCGAAAACTACCCATCAGATATCATGAAGAAAGTTTATCCTGCTGTACCATTTAGCAATCTTTTTTCATTACATATGGTGAAGTCCACAGGGAGTCCTATGGTCTTCGTCCACTGTATTTATCTTAACTTTCCGTACTTTGAAAAAGGCTTAGAAAACGATTACAGATTCTACAATTTCTTTTAGAAAATCTACTGGTATTGATAAAGTTTTCTTGGTAAAGGTAAAGGGTTGAACTTACTGTGGGACTACGTGTATATAACAGTGTTCAACGATGGCCGCATCGATGGAACACTTGGTTCTTTTGTTATCAGCCAATAATTATTAAACGTTCGATTGACGCATAATCGACGATTAATAACCACACAGTTACCATCAAGTGTCCTCTGTAAGCAAAAATCTCATTTCCTCGTAGGCCTACAAGAAATTTATTTCTGACACTGTTCTCCTTTAACGTCGCTGATTTAAGTTCCTGCCTGCTTGCATAATTTTGCTCGGTCAGGATACGTCGCCAACACCATCAGGCCGCTCAGGCGTGCTTGGGACATACTCGTCCGCAACGAATTTGACATCAAATTTCATGCGACATGAGCTTAGGATGACAAAATATTTTCAAATACTGTATTCAATGACATTACTCATCCCGATATGTCATCTTTGATGCATTTCCCTGTGAAAAACTGCAACAACCATTAAGAGCAGTTGGCAGGGGGTTCATACTTTTTTAGTCGGAAATGACTAAATATCACCAACCATCTCACCGTTTTTGTCCACATACCACCCCTTTCCAACCAAAGATAACTTACATGAATTGGAAGAACAGCCTTTCCCAGCAACTTGAACTAACCATGCTGGTGAGGTAAACATAACTCCATTGAACTATATATTTTTCGAAGACAGTTAAACATGTTGATTTTTCGAAAACAGTTAAACATATTGACTTGACATGTGAAAGGTTTCAAAAGCATTTTCAGTAATAATTTTATGACAGCCTTGACAAAATTTGGGGTACCCCCTGGGCACAAGCCCCCGAAAGCCACTGGTATCGCTGGCCGCGGGCCAGAGGTCCCCATCCCTGTGTTAGAGGTTAAGTGAGCTGGTGAATGATCGCTGTGAAGAACTACACTTTCTTGTGTACGCTAAGGTTACGTGGTGAAAGTGAAAAAGTTCCATATGGGGGGACAGTCTTCCCCTACCGGAACATGACACCCACTTAGCACATCTGTACTTTTTCACACTGTCTCCAAAACAAGGTAAGTCAAATCGAATTTTAATCATACTACAGCACTGGTTGAGCTGGTACAGTATTTAATTATGAAATACCGTACTTTAACAGTTACAAAAGTTCTTCTTTTGACATAAATTATATATTTTGTGCTTTGTGAAATAACAGGCTTGTATGCACCTAAAGTTGTTGCTATGTGCTATAAGGATTGCGGAATCAATTTTCTACTAACTGTTCTTATGCTTGTAAAACCCAAGAACAGAAAGTCTTTTATTTTCTGTTTTTTGCAGGTGCAAATCAACTGAACGTCATGTTTTTCTGGTAGTGCAATTTTGACACATATGAAATACATCAAAATCACAAAAATAAAAAGGTCAAAAATGGGCAAAAAATGACTTTTATTGTTGTTTTTTTACTTTTCTACATAATGACTGCAAGGCAATTTAGATCAATTCAAATTCAACAATGCTAGCTGGTATTTAATTAGGCTTTACAAAAACATCACATTTAAAAATGTTCTCTTTTGGCAAAATTATTAATTTAGTGCTTTTTAAGGGAAAATTATGGTGTTTTATGATCATTGAAGGTCAAAATTTTCACTTTACCACAAATGACTGAAGTATGAAAATGTACTGGTATGCTTTTGAGTCAGTATTGAACTGTTCTTGTTCTCATAAGAAAATATTTTTTAAAAAGAAAATAATGCACATCATCGTAACACTATAGAATATAGAACGTCTTTATTTTCTTTGTTTTTTGTAACTTTATTTTGTCAATATCGACCATAGTAGGGTTCAAATTGACTAAAATTTATACTTTCCTGATAGTAAATTATTTGGAAATATGAAATACACAAAAATCATGAAAATCATACTTTTGCCCAAAAATGGCCAAAAATGACCCTAAAAATGATTTTCACACGTGCCAGCCCCTAACTTTATTCTTTACTATACGTAGATTGCCGTGGATCTAGCATGGCTGACTACTTGTACTAAAAAAATGCCCACATAACTTTTTTTAAGCCTTTGTAGGCCAATCGTTGGCCTACTATTAATACGCTCGTGAGTCTACCACGCGCGTGCGAAGTTACGTGCTTGTAGTGTTTTTCATTATTTTCCAGCAAAGTGGCGTTACGTGAAGTCAGTGTATACGGTCTATTCATTCCCTATTTCGAAGGGTAGTCTCGTTGCACAACAAGGAATTATGGCTATTGCTAGATATATATATGTATATGAGAGTACAATAGATTTTTCGCGAGATCTTATGACCTTAAATGCAACACGATACTATTTCCTGTGCAGTTTAAAGTCGATTGAGTACAACTTTTCTAAAATAGTTACAATCAAGTTGGTCATATCCAAACATTGGGGCATTTTCTTTCTATAGCCTCCAGAGTACACTCAAACTCATTAAGAAGAGATTTGTGATTTTTCACAAACACAAGAAGTTTGAGTAATCTTCACATTCTCGACCTTTTGGCTAATATCATATGTAGTATCTGTCTTTCAGCCAGTCTAGAACGGGAGCACGCATTAAAGTTCCATGATGTAGAGGTCTGAGGGTCGAGAGGTGGGTTAGTTAAGTTTGTGTCCTTTCGGGGACGTAGCTCTTTAAGCGAGCAGAACTGTTTCGGAAGTGAACGTTTGATTTCGCCCCTTGGCTCTTCGCCAGAGATTCGAGGGGACTTTGGAAAACGTAATAGAAGTGTTGTGCATGTGAGGGGCCAGGATTTGCCCGACAGAGGGGCCAAGCTCCCCAACGTTGTAGGGCAGCAACACAAAGCCCTGACAAAGGTAACACGCCGCCAGTGTAACATATTAAATTATCCAGAAGAAGAAGAAGAGCAGCGAACGCAGAAAAATTTTGGCTCTTTTTCGCTCATCAAAATTTCGGGACTACCCGTCTTAAAAGAAAACTAAAGCTTGTGAAGAAAATATAGGATTTTTTATTAAAGAAAATATCAGAGTATGGGATTTCTATTGAATAAACCTTGAAGAGGTGGGGGTTCTTCGAAAGAAATTTAAAATTTTAGGTTTTTATTGAAGAATTCATCTTTTAACATCCAAACCAAAAAATCCGTAGGAGGATAGTTGGCTTTTAACGATTAAAGGCTTTACCTCCCCCCCCCCCATTACGGCTGCTCGACGAAATTGTAAAATTTTATTTACTTGGGTCAGCCATCCTCTACAGTGGAATGGATCCCTGCCCCACCTTGCGCCACCCCTGGTGTTTTGAAGAGAGGAATGTGGAGTATTTCAAACTGTTTAGAATTATGGCATTAAGTTCTAGGCTGAATACGTAATCCTTCCATGCGATTATGGGGGATAATACAATAAAATTTCAGTTAGTAAAGGTTGCGACATTTTCAGAGAGATGGAACTGTTTGAGTACAACTTTCAAATTTACAAATTGCACTGACGGAGCCATACGTGAATCGTCTCACATCTAGCACGTTTTCTTGTTTAGAGGAGTATATTAGATTTTACAGCACTATTTAACCGTGCTAGACCCTGTTTTAAGACATGCGCATTGCTAAAGATGTCTGCATGTAGTCATACGAAATACACAAAAAGACGCAATGAAAGGACAGTTTTGCAGCTCACGGCAAAAAGCAAAAAAAAAAAAAAAGAACAGATAAGGCCACCAGCGGTGGTCCGTCTTTGAAAGTGTGGGGGATATAGTCAGTGAGGCTATCGTAGAGTAGCGCCACCATCAGTTGGCGCGAGCGTACAAAGAAAATATTAGAACTTTGCCTGCAACTACCCCCCCCCCTACCATCACCGAAAAATGGTCCTTTCCAGTCTTTCCAACGTGATGCTACGACAACTGTCAGAAGTATTTCCTATAAAAGTAAATAGGCCTATTGTAAAAAGTATAGAAGAAAGGTAAAGTGTTCTGACTTTCGAATCTGCAGGGGTTGATTACTTGGGGAAAATAGTGTACAGTATCCCCTATCCAATTCTCTGAGGGATATATATCCCCCATCCCTTAGGATCACCACCTATGGAAAGTGCGAACGGTTAAAACCCAAAGGCTTGTAGTGATTCCTTGCCGAAAGGGAGCGCGCTTTCACTGAGGTTCATCCCCCAAGTTAGTAATTCTTGACTATATCATTTTCCGATGTGTTCACAAATTGAAAAGAACATGTTTCAGAAATGATTCGAACTCTGACCGTCTGTGTGAGAAAACGAACACTCATCCAGTACGCCATCAAGAAGTCGTTAAACGTATGGTATCTCCAGTCATGCTATGGTCACATCATCCTTTACACGTGTTCATAATCAGATAATTCAAATTCGAATTATTACTGTAAAAGTTTTACTTGTGAGAAAATAAATTTATCTTTACAATGGAAGAAAATTTCAGCCCTAACTTTTCCCTGGTAACGAAACCCCGAACACTATTTGGAGGTACCGCCCACTAGTTTACGAGACTTTCGTTGTTTCACCTTAGATGACCTTAGATGACCTTCTACCTCCAACAAACCCATAGGGTTAGCTCTCTCTTATAGTAAAACAACTATGTACAAAGTATGAAAAAGGATCCATCTACCCTGTCTTGTAATATCTTGTTTTTGCAAGATTTTCGGTTTTTGACCTCCAATGATCTCAAATGACTACACTGAACTTGACAATACTGTTCTTCCTCTTAATATGATGATAAGATAATATACTTAGTATGAAGATTGTCCGTCATTGCTATCTTGAAATACCGTATTTACTGGCAGTTTTTAAGAATTTCGTACTTCCACCTTCGATAATCTCACATACCCTTTGAAATCTACCAAAACCAGTAGGGCCCATCTTCTAACTGTAACGCATCCACATGCAAAGTATGAAAAGCATCCATTCTTCCTACGTAGAGACATCATGTTCACAAAGTTTTCGGCCTTGACCTCTGGTGACCTCACATGACCTTTGATCCTACTAAAACCTGAAAACAATGCGGATCTTCCTCTCAATGTCATAATTCTATGTTCCAAGAAAGAGACGTATCCATCATTTTTATTTTGAGATACTTCACAAACACACCCACACATTTGGGGCCTTGATTGCATACTAGATTCCTTTTGCCTTCGGCAAGGAATCAAAAACGGAAAGGACTGGCATTGGTGTCAAATTACAGGAAAGTGAAAGCGAAAACGAAAGTACGTTGAATGAAAGATAATACAGTCAAACACTTGTGATGGTCGTGTTGTGTAGTCAGATCATTGAAAAAGTATAACTGCGTATAAGAAATGGTATGTTAAATACTAACTTGAGCACTGCAAAACGCCTCTTGTTTGCTCAAAACAAAACAAAAAAAGCAACGTCAAAAGATTTTACTTCGCTTGAGTGATCTGATTTACTACATAGTCTTATGCAAGCTTACAGATTTGTCATTAGTTCTAACGGATCAAATTTGATTAATTTTGTCTTTGTATGAGCAGCTCATGTTATTAAAAACATTTTGTTGAAATGGATGCAACGGCTTTTTTTGCTGGATTTCTCTTGTGCCTTAGCATTGGTAGATGTCACTCTAATGAAGAAATGTTGAATCTAGGAGTGAAAGGAAAATTTGCGGTAAAGACAGGAATTCAAAAATACACAATTTATCAAAGTCCAAACGATACAGAGGTCAATGACTTCATAGTTACATGTTCTACTCCATTGTCTGTACCAGCGAATATTTCACTCATCAAAGATAATGAGATAGTTGCTGAGAATAGCACCTTTGGAAATGAAATCAGAGTGACCAGTTCCTATCCAGGTCATAAATCCTATGTGACTGGGGTATTTACTTGTCGTCTTAGTATTGCATTGTACAATACCAACGAATCTTTCATGGAGTACACAATGACAAGGAAACTGGAAATAGATATCAGGGACAGGAAATATATTTGCGGATCAAGTATCGGAGATTCTGGTTACCTTGGAGAACGCTTCTCCTTAACTTGCGAAGGGGTATTTCGTAATAATGCTCTCAACTGGTCAAACGCGTCAAGTCCACATGAAATAACCCTAACTTCTCCTTACTTGGGACTTCAATGTGGTTATATGCTTGTTAATGGAGAGTGGAGATCAATTTGTCAGCCACCTGCCATCAGAATCCACCAAATTTTGTCAGTGGCTTTATCATCACTTAATAAAACTTTTGGTTCTTTAGAAACCGGCTATATCTGTCGCAGCACACCGGCCAGGTTGATGAAGTGGGAAGTAATTGGATCTTGTGGAAACATTCTCAACTTTGAAAATATGCATCTATCCACCAAATTTGGAACAAAAGTTAATATTACTCAAAGTTTTGGAGAGACATATTTATGGCTCTCTGAATCTGTTACAGGTGGTAATGGAATACACAAAATAATATGCTCCACTTATGACACCACAGCGAATGCTTTTTCTACATCACAAGTTTTCCCCAGCATCAGTTACAAAATTCAGAGCTCAGATGATTGTGTTTCCACTTCCTCTCACATTCTGACACAGGAGACGCCAAGAGATGGAGAAGATGAACATAATTTCGCTACTTCGACTGAGGAAGGCAACGTCATGGTAAACTCAAGTGGTTGCTCAACGTGGAAGGCAGTTACTTTAACCCTTCTGTTGATATTTCTTTCCTTAAATATAGTTGTATGCTACTTGTATCTAAAGAAATATCAAATAGTTGTTAACGCATCAACTGCGAAAAATAACCAGCAACCGAAAACGAAAATTGAGACGGAGATGTTTCGAAACCCCACCTATTTATCAGTGTCGGATCCTTCAAACAACAAAACACGCACATCGTTTGACGTTACCGGCACCACTTCGGAGGGTTATAAAATTGTCGGACCTGAGGAAAATAAAACATACGCTGAACTAGTGTAATGAATGCTCTAATTGCGTACCATGCACATGGCCGTGAGGGTCGGCCGCCCCAAATACCAGAAACCTGACTAAATCGGGCAAATATTTTGTCGGACGGAAAATTAGACAGTTAAGACATTTGCCCCTCTTATAACAACAGTGAAGCATGTAGAACAATCTATAAATGAAAACCTGTCCTCCCACGAAATTTTTACGCATGGTTATGTTTAAGACCATGTACAAGACAGCCTTTGAATACATGCAATCATGCTAGCCAAGGAGTTGTAAAGGGTGGACTATCGGAATAAGTCCACCCAATTTCTACTGCTTAAAACAATATGCTACCAACGGAGGTATGCACTATTTCTATTGATAACATTAAGAACATAGGCGTAGGAAGCTGTTCGAGACTGGGGGCTGAACCTTGTCTGGGATCGCCGTCCTAGGGGAGGGGTCATCATTTTGGACAAATTTTTAGGTAAATTATTACAAATTTTTGACATTTCTTACAGAAGAGACAAATAAGGGGTTTTCATCCTTGGAAAGTGAGGGGGCTGAAGTATACTTCCGCCCCCACAAATTTCGCTGGGGGCCTGCGCGTCCAGCCCCCTCTTCCTACGTCCTTCATTAAGACGGTGACAGGATGTGGTTCTCAGCTGTAAAAGAAAATTCATCATTGCTTTCTCCGGAGGTGCATGATAAATCTGAACACCAATTTGTTGTTAAATCTTGCACTGGAGACGATTTGTTCTCAATATTGTGGGGACAAGACCCCATTTTCAAATAGTTTACTGCGTGAAAAATCAAAGTCGATGAGCGACTTCTCAAACCGTGGGGAGACATATTGTCCCTGTCCCACAGAATCGCCGCCCATTAAATTTTGTCCAAAATTCCTAGACAACATGCAACAAACTCTGCACAAATAAAACCACTACCTCTGATTTTGTATGTCGTTTCAATAAAAGCTCTGTATAAAATTTTGTAGTCTAGGCGAAGTTTGAAATTTTGCTAATTAAAGTTTGCTCTTTTGGTTATTATGAGTAACAGCCTTAACGCAGAGAAATTTGTAGGTTGACACATTTTACAGCTTTTGCTTTAAAGCACTTGTAGCTTTATAGTGTGCATTTAACAGATACGGATATCTTAAAGGCTCAATTACAATTTCCCAACCAGTAATGATTCTCTAAACTATGTTAACTTCTAGCTTCTTCTCCACTTTAAAAAATAACAGCCTCGGCACCGCTGTCTCAAAAAAGTCAAGTCTACATGTACACTCTAAGAACGGAAGAGCGAAATTCACTCCAAAAAGAGTGTGCCAAGGGACCAATCCTAGTAAGAGTGAATTTCACCGAAGTGGAGTGAAAATTCACTCCCAACAGAGCGATAATTTATGCTATGTGCGTGATGTGTCTCTCTATTTGGAGTGAATTTTCACTCCACTCCGGGTGAAATTCACTCTTACTTGTAATACTTGGAGTGGTCACTCAGCACACTCTTTTTGGAGTGAATTTCGCTCTTTTGTTTTTAGAGTGTAGTGTGATTGACAAGGTCATGTTCTGCCGAGTAGCCTACAAATCATGTGATGGATGTACACTACTGCATATTTCCACGTTTTTCTGATCTGTACATGCTATAATGAAAGTGTAGTCGCAAAAGAAGATTTCAAAAACCTGCATCCCGTAAAATGTATTTGAGATGATGTCAGAGCTACTTCACGAATAATTATACATTAATTTTGAAGTGTATTTTAGAACAAAATAATAATTTATGCGACGAAACTTCTAGAAAAGAATGTCTACAGTATAAACGTCTGATGTAATTTTTGTGGAGTTTGAAGCATCTCAAATTTACAAGCATACTTAAATCCCCTGTTTTGTGAAATTGACAGAGTAGGTTTTTCATGTTGTTCAACGTATATGGGTTGCTAACGCTGTCACATTTTGGGGCAAATACTTGCAGTTGGGTTAAAATATTAATGCTTTCAAGTTTTCCTATAGCCTGTTACTTTCATGTAAATGTCTGTGTGTGTGTATTTCGGTATGTTTATCTGTCCATCCATCTATCTTTCTATCCAATAGATATTTCCACTTTCTTCTTAAGACAGGATACGCTTTTTTTCATATTTTAGATTTGCACAATAACCTTATGTTTAAACAGTTATCCGAATTAGTTTAACTTTACACAAGTTGTCCGTAATAACGCTATCTAATTAACAACGTTTTCTTGACTTTTTGACTGATGACTTTTTTACTGCAAGACGCAAACAGTTTGAAGCACTTCACAGGTATTTCTAAAAAAAGCGGAGAGGTAATCGCGTCTTGTGACTTTACGGCATGGGAATGAAAAACAAATTTCCAGAATCACAAAATGTTGCGTCAGTTTCAGAGAGTAATTCAAACGAAAGAATTATAAAATCTCAAATACTCTCCGTAGGGTCGTGTTTTGAGCCCTCATCAAATCTTGCTTCTTGATTAAACAAAACGGACCAGTGAAAGTAGAGAATCACCCGGATATAGTTCATACACACCTGAATTTCGGATTCCTGTATGACACTATGAGCGTCCTCAATACATGCTGAATTCAAGCTTTTTCCATCACATTAAAAATATGTAAGGGAATAATTTGTTTTCTTTTTGCATTTTCGCCCAAGTTTGTATTTCTTGCAAAAATATATGACGTATAATGACCTCGTTTGTAAGCATCAATCTACATCTGAATGCATGTAGTACACGATGTGTTACTATGAGCATTGATATTGCAAAGCGGATATGTTAGCTATTCATTCTGTAACACATGTTTACTTAATAACATGGTCTTTGTTATTCAACGAATGCCCTGGGAGACTTTGCTGGCATCGCCAATATTTTTTGGCGATGAATATAGAAGTAATTAGCATTCTCAAAAGGATGTCCTATTGATTAGCTTTCTAACGCATGTTTTGTAGCAGGTATTTATTCGTCCATTATGTCCATTCAGTGACGTAGCCAGACTTTTCAATCGGGGGGGGGGGGTAAGAGGGGGCAGAGGGTATGGCTGGTAGGGTAGACTTAGCTTATCTAAGCGGAGCGCCACCATCAGTTGGCGCGGAGCGTACAAGAAAATTTTTGGCTTTACAAACCCCTCAGATGGC
>WURT03319412.1:0-17725 GCA_009936505.3 Holothuria glaberrima | reverse complement strand
TCTAATTTGCTCTACACTATGACACAGTTAGTTAGTTAGTTAGTTAGTTAGTTAGTTAGTTAGTTAGTTAGTTAGTTCCTTAGTTAGTCGGATGAAGTTTCACGGCCCAGTTTCTAACCAATTGGTTTAACACTATGACACAGAGTGTTAGGATAGCAGTTCTTTTGATCCCATTTTTTTGTCATTCAAAAGAGCAACAGTTTTACATCCAAAGTTTTCTTCCTTTTCTTAAGCAGGATGCATGGCAATTACAAAATTTCTTTTCAGACAATTGGACAAATAAAAATCATCTACAGATTGTTGAATGACAGCCATAAAATTTTCTCAAAATTGAGGCCTGAAATAAAACTAAAAGCTGACTCGTCAGCAAGTATTCTCAGTGAAACGGTCAAAATGGTCTTCATTTATATCGATCTCATGTGAAACTCTGACATGTAGTACCCCATAATTTCTTCAAAATATTATTACTCATTAGCTTATGCTCAGAGCCTGAAAAAATAGGATACACTACAGATGAAAGATCCCCCTTGCAAGCCCAGGAAAAGATCAATTTCTGTTTCAGCTGTGATCATGGCCGTGACACTGATCTTTGAGCAAGGCATTAATGAAGTGACGTCAATTGAAACTCTCCACAAGGTACACGAGAGCTAAGGAACACTTAACACAGCGTACATCACGCTTGCAAATAACCATTTTCAGAAAGCAATAATTTTAACCATACATCAAATGGTGGCAGTACGTAGGAATATTCCATTAAGGTCATGGGTGATTGCCCTCAGTTATTAATGAACTAAGTGCCCCCTTCCTTTCTTCACACAAATGATATACCCCATTTTCTTTGGTGGATAACCTTACTGATGTCACAGCCCTGCAGCAATACATTTCATAAAAACAACATTAGTTGCATGTTACTATGGAAAATTAACTTTAGGTTACTTTACACAAAATGAAACAAACATGTAAAAAATTGTCAAAAGCTTTCAGTTGGCAAAAGATGTCATTTTGAAATGCTTTTTCCTATATTATCTATAACTACTGACTATACTTGTTGGGCTTAAATATTTCAAGTAGATAAAATTTTTATATTTTTATCTCAAAAACCATGATCACTTAATAATGAGCTGACATTATTTGCTCAGATAAGTCTTTTCCACAAATCTTCAAGTTTACAATTTTGTTTCTGATGCACATAAGCAATTGAAAATGAGGTTGGTTTTTGTTGAATTATCTGCCTATAAACAACTACAAGTATCTTATGTCCTTGGGTAAATTCAAAAGGTTGTTAGATTCCATCGCCACCGTCTTATAAATGTCTATAACTACATCCTGTCCATACCTCACTGACTTCAGCTGGTCCGTTTCATAATGGAAGCAACAAGACAATGTAAGGAAATGTATCTCTTGGGTATTTCTCTCCACTAATGAAAGAATAATTTTCAGCCTTAGTGGTGAGTGTCTCTGTGTGTGTCTACCATATGACAGGGTTATTATGTCCAAGAAGCATGAACATAAAGATAACAGCAGCACTGTGTACAGGTCATGTAGTTGGAGCATCATGGACAAATTGGTGACAAAATTAAATCTGCCTCATAGAGAACAATGTACTCTGGACTGATGAATCTTAAGCTCCCATTCAATTTCTACCTCTCTTATCTAAAATCATAACTGTAATTGATAAATGACATCGGTGCTGCACTTCACCAAACTGTTGTAATATTACCCCCTTCCTTTCCCCTTCCTCTTCCTCTATCTCTTGCATCTTTATGCCACATAAATATTACAGGTGACTGACGATAGGAGAGAGGCTCATTCTCACATAGTACTCTGTTAGGCAGGTGAACTGTGAGAAACAATTTATAAGTTTGATAGTTTTTTCACCTCACCACTTGTAGTGGTGGGTCTTTCCACATATTTCATGACTTAGGGTAAAAATATTTCTATTATCTTCAATCCTCTCAACTATGACCCTTATAATGCATGAAGCTCATTGCACCATAAATCTCTCATTAAGGGTTCCCTGGGAAAGTAAGACCTCAGGGAACAAAAGTTAGTATGCTTATTTACTTATATTTAAATATAATTTCTTTGCTAAAACTATGTAGCTAACTGGCACAAACTGCAACATTCCAGTTATAAAATACCATCCCATAAGAGACTGTTAACTAGCATTGTGCTAATTCAAATTGTGGTGACTGTATTACTGTTTAAACAAATGAAAGCAAGGACTACAACCATGCCAGACATTCTGCCCCACCAGTAATAACTGGAAACTTGAAGAAACTTGTTAATAGGCAATCAAGTCATATTTCGTTTCATAAGAGTGTCCATTGTTGATTGCACTTCGTGGCATTAGGAAATGATTGAAATATGTCTTCAATTCATGCTGTATAAAGGGGCTTATAAATGACTTGAACATCAAAGAAGTGGTCTCCTGAGGGAATTAAATCCACAATTGGCCTTTTTAAGCCATGTGCAATGGAAGAAATATTACAAGGAAAAATTGGCAGAGAGGAAAAGAACAAAAATACTTACAACATAAAATCCTGCTCGAATGATGGGTTATTGCCTTTGACTGTTACAGTTGTTGACTTGACGTTCTGCAGTTTCAGGGTAACATACGAGTTGAATTTATCTGTAAAAAAACAAATGGTTTGAAGATAGTAAAGGTTACTCTGGAAAGCCTTAGAGGACAATAATCACTTATACTGTCAGCAAAAGAAGGGGCAACACAATGCATACAATGGTTAATGTAACGTCCTGATACAATTGAACATACACTTCAACTGCTATTTAAACACCATCAAGAATCTATAAGAAGTTTCCACTCATCAGCATACTGTGCGAACGTGGCAATTAAAAGTCGATGCTGCACTGTACATGGACTTGTCACACAGTCAGATAAAGCACAGCAAAAAATTGCGTGCTCATTTTTTTTTTCAGGCCAAAACACCTTTTTTTAAATTTGGCCAACTTTTAATAGCAAAAAACTAATTTCCGGAAAATTTTACCTTTCTTGAGAAAAACTGACTCTCACAAGATCTTTCACACTGTGAAACTAGCCTCAGCATCCAGAACAGAATACAAAGACAGCTGTTTCCCTCATAAAACACACTGACCAATGAAAACTGAATACAATTTGACTTCCCTACTAAATTTCAGGTCAAGTGAGATGAAGAAGCTGATCAATATTGTTCCCTGATACTTCTTACATCACAAATACAAGATGTAGACGAATAATTAAAAAAGCAGATGGGTGTAGGTATTCCAATCCTTCAATTTCAGGGAAAGAGTTGAAGAAATTAATCACTGATATGGATTGTTGATGAGATGTATGTATCCTTTGCAATCAGTTTGAACTCTTCCCCCTTTCCATTCTCCTTCCCCCTCCCCCATCTTCTCTTATCATCCACCCCCATTGAAATGTTACAAGTGCTGTTACTGGTAGAAACTCCTATTCTCTTTAATCCATCTTGAGAAGATGAACAACCAAGATGATGTTGAAGATTGACAACTCAAGATATGTGGCCTAACCCAATTTTAGATCATGAAGATATATGGTAGGTTGCTAGAGCTTTCCATAAAATTGTCAATGTTACGACTAATACCAAAGCATTCCCTGGAAATTCAATACAGGATTATTTTATGTAAATACAGCAAAGGGGACATTGTACAAGTTGATGAATGCTCAATGTTCAATTTTTTTCACAACTTTTTTTTGTTATAAAACTTTATAAAATCTTATCTTTAAAAGTGATGACAGATAGAGGTGGGTCAGGCATCACCAGCAAACTAACTCTGTAGGTCAGTGATTCCCAATGAATTTTCAAACGACCCAAATTTCATGATTTTACATTCTCCAGCGACCCAATGGCCATCTGAGATTAAATTCAAGTAATGACAGAATGCAAAAATCTCATGAAAACATAGATCTTTTAACACTCACCACATGATCAATGCTATTGCATCCTACTGGTACAAGTTTTACACATATTCAAAACAGAGAATATTCACCTACCACCATCGCAATTGCCCACTACAATGCTCTGCTATCTCTATGACCCTCACATGGGCTCGGGACCCATCAGTTTTTACCCTGCGACCCACTTTTGGTTCATGATCCACCACTTGGGAATCATTGCTACAGGTCATTAGTAAAACTGAGTGTATACCACTGCTATAAAACATTAGGTCTGTCACAATTCATTGAAGTAACAGACATTTGATCCACTATTCAACAGATGTGCATGAAACTTTATATTTTAAAGATCGATGAAATGTTAGCATCCCTGTTGCAGGACTATTGAGTTTCGGCAACTATTGGAAGGTTTCAATGACATGATAGAAGGACTTTACATGTCTCAAATGGTAGAGAAAGTTTCCATATGGTTGGGCCATGTGATTCTTCACTTAATAGGTTCATTGAATTAGTCAGCAATGAAAGAAAAATCAACTTCCACTTGATTTTTAATGTCAATAAGAATGACTTTGAAAATTGCTCAATCACAAGATAATGCATGCAGCTTTCACATTAAGTGACAGACTACACCGAACATACCATTGATGTGATGAAATAGTTTATACAATCTTTGGTGTGGATGCAATCTACTCCACGACCTACACCGAAAGCTCAAATTTTGATTAACTGTTCTGTCATTTTACAACGTCCCAGTATATGTCCCACCACTGAAAAAACCAGTTTTTTTTACTGATGATGAACCCACAATTAGGTATAGCTAGCAACAACACTTGTGATTCCTACAAGTATAAATTGTGAATCCATGGATCCCAAAGTTTTTGCCCTTGCAGGCATATGTAAAATAATTTAGGTGAACAAATCCATATTTCCTACTCGATCGCCAGCCTCCCCTTCCTCTCACCCCCATGTGTTACAAATTTTCCCACCTCAAGGGAAGACTTAGTACATATATGATTATCTCAAATTCATCTAAAACAGCAAAATCAGGCAAGAAGAGAAACAGTTGGTTATGGGGCACAAATCAAGAAAATTCCATGACAAAAAAAAACATAAATCACATTTTCTTGTCTTTTTTTTTTGGGGGGGGGGAGGGGGTGAGAATGGCAGCATGTGGATTAGTGGATACATAGGTTAGGCTTTGGACTTCTATCCTACCACTGTTGCTTGATGAATTGCTCATTGATTACACTTATATGATGCTTTACCTCCTTACAGCCACAAGAATTATAATTTGCATGTTGTATAAAACTTTGACATAAAGTATAGGATACATTAGGTACCATGTTAGGATACATACTAGGCACCATGAAAAAACCTCAGGCTGCAGCTGCCTCAGCCAAGCTGCACCAGCTGCAGCTATGCTTTGATGCCCACAGGCTTTGACACAGCTGCCTAATATCCTATAACTGATGTCAAACTGTACATGTATGCAAAATATGATTCTTGTGAATGTGAGACTGTGATTGTGATAGTGATTACAATTATGACCATTCATTATTGTTTATGGTTATGATTGTGTGTTAAGACTGTTATTGCTGTTGTACTTGTGGTCACTTGTTAAATTGTTTATTAACTAGGGATGCACCAGATATCCGGTCCAGCCGGATTATCTGGCCGGATAATGAAAAACTCTCCGTTCCGGTTCCGGCTGGATCTTTGAAGAAATCTGGCTGCATTTTTCTCAAATTCTAGCTTGAAGTACCTCCATCATCAAAAGATAGAGGTTACTTCACAGATGAATTTAAAACTTTTCCAAAAGATTTCTGGCAATGTAACATTCAGTAGCAGGAAATTGTCTGGTGTTGTGTAGGTAAGGCAATCCTGGTTCAATGTGGCACTGACAATGACACAACATCCATTGTTTGGTCTTACAGCCTTTATAAGTATGTCCAAAATAAGTGGAGTTAACACTGAAGACATTCAAAGTTTGCGTATGTCCACTTATATCACAGGACCCACAATTGCGAATGTTATACAGTAATGTATGAATACTTACTGTTACAGTATTTAATTTATTGGGATATCACAGTCTCTGTCAATTATTCCTAGACAATATCCACAAACTGAGTCACATTTATTAGAACATTTAAATTTACAACCACCGTCAACCTGAACAATAAAACTGATTTGGATGTTTTAAGGAACTTTGCAGTATCTTAAGTAATCTTACTTTGTTAATTAATTTTCTGTCTGCATTATTCTAGTCTAAACCTAATATAACATCAGCTTGGTTACCTACAGTTGGACCCACTGTAACACTATCATGAAGTCAACCACCGCTCCTCAAGTGAAAAAATCCGGTTCCGGCCGGATTTGAAATACTATCCGGGAAAATCCGGTTCCGGCCGGAACAAAAAATTTGGATCCGGTGCATCCCTATTATTAACCTCTGTTATTTATTACAAGTATAACACTTGCAATAACTAAGTACTGAAGCTTTCACCAATCTCAATATTTGAAAGAAATACTCCACTCCTGTAGATCCATGCTAATGACCAAGATGCTTGGCTGCATGCCAGTGGCAGCACCTCTCGTTAAAGTAAATCACACCCATTACATCCCAAGAATGTCATTTCACATACTAGAACAAAACATTAGACCTAAACAATAAGACTCATAAACACATCACATCTGAGTGATTGATGATTGAATCCATTTTAAAATTCCAAAGAACATTATGTCTAGATATTACAACTAGTGATAACCATTCTATTAAGGTAATTTTGACCTGCAAATTAGTTTCATATTATGTTTGATTTCTTACATTTCTAATTATTTTCTTTTGAGTTTCTGATTGGGTGAGCTACAGAGTCACTCTCTAATAACCTTTAAAAAAGGAACACTGGTAGCTTTGTAAAGTGATTAGTCTACAAGGACTCTGGTCACTCTACTATTTGTTTAGAATTATTTCATCACAGTAGATGAATTAGCCAAAGACTGTTTATACACCAGAATCCAGGTACAACTATTTACAGGTCAGCAAGCATAGACAATGTTACAGTTACGGCATCACCTCCAATCCACTGCTACCCATGTGACACCCATGCAAGTGTTAGTGCAAAGGCTAGTGTGCTCATGCCTTCTGACTTGCTAAATTATCTTTATCATCAAAGTCTAAGCATCCAGTATTAGTATGCAAGCTAGTGAAATCTCACAGTACTCTGAATGAATTTTCCAGATAACCTTCCACACAGCATTTTTAATTTTAAAGTTATAATTGCCCTGAGAAACAGCTGGTACCTTATGGGTTGTAAGAAAGTGAAGAAAACTCTTAAGTAACTACAGAGGTAAGCACATCCCCTCATGGTAATTTTCAACAACAATTAGAACATTAAAGGGGAAATATTCTCATCTCAGACAGTTCTAATTCTCCCAATTAAGTTAGCACTAGCTCCACCCATGGCCGTCTTAAGCTTCTCCTTGTGCAGACACAAACATAGTTTATTGCTTAAGGCCATATTGACTACACACAGCCCTAATGTGTAATCAAAACACTTTCTGTGCATGCTGTGTAGTATGAGCTGCTCTGCATCTTTTGAATTAAGGTAACTCTGATGCCAATCAAAGAGTTGTCACCAACACAGACTTTTGCAATGCCCCTAAGTAGAAGTCATACTTGGGGTGATGAAAATCCCTCTTGAAAACAGAATATCAAAACGAAAAGACTTATTTCCACTTTGTGCATAGAATGGTCCATGCAGTGATTGCTCTTTGTTCCACTATCTCTTTGCTCTAATGTCTCTATGTTCCAATACCTTACTGATTAGGGTAAGGAAACTATGGTAAGGTTAATGTAAGGGGAAAAGTTAGAGTCATGAACAGAGATAGGGTTAAAATTAGAAGCCCATCATCTACATATTACTAGGAATAAGAATAAAAATTTGGATAAGTCACTCAGAGCCATAATTGTCTGCATACATGCATGCATAGAGCAGGAGCACGGTCGAGTTATCAAAACATAAAGACATTGAAACACTGTGTTGTGACACTGACAATACACCTACTCACATGTACAAACAATATCTGCATGAATATATCGAAGTTTGCTCTTATTCCTTGTTTTCACAGCTCCAGGACTAAAGAAAAGACATTCAGATCAAATAGACTCATTTTCTTCACAGAATGTACACAGGAAGTTATTTTCCTTCTTAAAAGTGTTCGCTTAATCACAGGTGTATCACTATCTTCTTGATGGTGAGTTGTATCTAAATTTTAATGCTACATGAACCAATCTGAACACTATCACCCTCAAGGTGAACAATGTTTCAAAAAAATATCCATAGTACAACTTGCTTTACAACATGAAGTACATGGCATCTGCATCTTTCTATTAATAATGCATCTTTTCTGCATTGAAATGTACCATACAACATCCAGCCTCATTTTTACTATGTGGAGGACATTTTACAGACAGAGATAAAAGTCATAAATCCACATCCAGACACATTGGTCTCATGTAAAGGGGAAACTGCTCAAACAGCCACTGACACGATTTGTTTCCTCCCTTTAGAACACATCACAGAACATCCGACGCAAACATGTATTGAAATCACGATTGAAATTAAGAAATCTCAAGGCAAAGAACAAATTGGCCTAATGAAAAAAACTCGATCACATCCCAAACTGATCATCAACCAGACCTCATACAACAGCTTTTGATTCAAAACTTAAATTTGGCACTGGTAGTGAGAAATCCCTCATCCAAGACACAGTCGAGGATAGTGGTGAGCCCCGCGCCTGATAATTACTTTTGGTACAGAATACTAAATTTGCCTCCCGCATGATTGGGAGACAAATTTCACTTAAGGTTAAGCATTTCAACAAAACATGTTTCCTTAGCTTGTGTGTATACCAGTAACTTCTGTCCTTCAAATTAGATCATCCATTAGACAAGCCAAGCAAGAATTTGCTTGGATAACCTTTAACGCTGAAATTTGTCAGGTTTGTGCCTTCTTTCAAGTTTTGGAATTTTTTTTTTTTTTTTCCTGATTGAATCAAGCCATAAAAAATCACTATGGAATAATAAATAATTTTTGCTTTCTAGTACATAATTAGATGTGGTTCCTGGAACATTTTTCAACTGTTTTTATAATCAGAGGCAATCCCTTATTAAACATTTTGTAAAGTCAGCACTTATACAATAATAGAATTTTTTCATATAAGTCAAAAACAACTCAAATTTCACTTTACTTATACCTGTTTTAGCACAATTTTGCAAAGTTAGAAAAATAAAAGACCTGCAGTCCCTTTTTGACCTATACCAGAGAGTCACAATTATCAACATACTGTAGTGTAGGACAGCATGGAAGTCAATACCCTGTCAGGGTAGTACTTTCATGAAGACAGTGCCAAGAAAATTATGCACAGTAAAAAGAAAGGACACATCACAAGAACAATGCCAGTTCAGTCTGTTTTTCCTGTAAAATGTGATAAAAACAGGTACTAAGGCTTGGGGAAATAAATAAGAAATGTAAGGTTACAAGGAACACAAGTAAACTCAACTGTTTAGAAAAAATGCAGAGAACTAAGTGAACCACACCTCAACTGCAGACTCTTTCCTTGTAAATTAAATTGTTATGCAAATTAGACGAATATTCATTGGCATATCTTGCATATTCATTACGCAAACAAAAGTATATTTGACAGTAACACAGCTACATGTACATTCCTTTGTGTAAACAATTTGCAATTTTAATTTGATGGACATGTAATTCACCAAATTGACAAAAGTTATGCTGAAGAATGGCCATTTTGGCAAAATAAGCAACAAATGACTCACAATGACTTATCACTTGGTCAGCAAAGTGACTGACATTTGAGGTAACATGACTAACCTTTTTATCACTCTGGTGAAAGGCAATGATGGACATGTGAGTCATACTGTCATTGATCATGACTAACACATGCCCGGGGATAGTGGCGTGCATCACTCAATATGTACGTGCATTATAGTGCCCCTTTACTCTGCTTTCTACCCTCACCTTTTCTCTTATATTGTACTGCACAATACCATCGTGACCTACCCCTGCTGTCTTTCTATACATGCCCCTACAATCTTCACTATGACACATATTCTCCAAAACTCCCTGGTTTGGGAATCTACGAGCCCCGCTACTTACCTTAGTTCTATTTACCTATGTTACCCTCACCTACCCGCAATTAGTACCGGGCAAATTTGTGACAGCCCTTCCTCTTCCTCAAAGTTTTCTCTCTTCAAAAGAAAGACGAAAAACCAGAAAGCTAACTGCCTGCAAACATTTAGACTTTGGCAGATGAAGTAGGAAGAAGAAGGGTGCCCTCGTTCCGAGGGTGCCGGTGTCTACTGTGCTATCACAAATTTGTCAGGTACTAATTGCAGGTGGGTGAGGGTTACACAGGTAAACAGAAGGTAAAGATTGGCGATGTAGATTCACAAAGTTTCATATTCAAGGTCTATATCATAAAACATGTTACATGATCTTACATGCAAGGTAAGTATAAAAACAAGTGCAACAATTAAAGAACACAAATATAGTAGGAATTTTTTAAAGCCATAATTCAAAATTCACAATGCATACAGCATCACATATTGAATTCAATACAATTCATTTCAATAGTATTGCTGAGAGATACATTTTTTGCTAATTAAGCCTGACCTTGCCTCCAAGATGAGAAAGAATTGAAAGTGAACACTCTTTACCTTATGTATGTCACACACTTAAGTGAAAAATGAAAAATACAATGGTCTTTGTTGTGAGCCTAATTAATGGATGTTACAAATATATGTGATGACTTATTTATGAACTTAAAGATGTTGTGTAAGTGCTGGTGAAGATCTGGTTAATAGTTATTTGCTAATGCATTAAAACACTTGATTACTTTTTTAACAACCATATTATAATACATAATAAAAGTAATTTACCAAAAATGGCTGCAAATGTAAAAGAAACAAAGGGTTTATAAATTACAACTTCACAGCAAGTTGTTCACAATCCTAACTGCCTACATACATTGTTTCTCATGTATGGAATTTTTTCGTCGTAAAAGTTCACTAATTTCAGAAGGAAAACCTCCGAGTAATACACTGCTTGGATGATAAACCCAGCTGGTATATCAACCCTTGACCTTCTGATTGGCTAAGCCTCATTGGCTCAAATGCTACCATCCTCATCCACTCATAGCATATGCCATAAATCATGCAATAAACATTCAAGATATAACATATTCTGTCAAAGAACCTCCTAATAGATTGATACAAAAGGTTTGGACAGGAATAAAAATTGACAGGTCAAATTTTGTACTTGCATTTTGCTAAGATTATAAACATTACATCTGTCAGAAAATGACATGGAAATTAGCATAAACTTTCAACCAACAAAAGAAACACTCATCAACAACAAACGAAACAAAAATGAAAACTTCACATTTTTTTCTCATTTCATAGATGGGATGTACAACAGTCAGACCAGAAAAGCTGCTAGTCTACCTACAGTCTGCTAATAGCATTGGGCCTACACTGTTCAATGTTGTGTATATAATATATATACACATATTATATATATATATATATATATCTGCCTAATTTTCACTTTGGGGGAAATATCGTCTTAAAAAAACCTACATTAGGGGGAACTTGTTAATAAGGGGAAAATATTGTTTCCCCTTAAAGTTTTCACACACTTTTTATATAAGAATACGTAAATGCATGGTAATATCCTTCCATCCATACAATCTATATACAATTACTTCAATGTAGATGAATTTATGTACACGTATATGTTAACACATACGGATGGTGGGCCATTGAAATAACGTTGATTATATCTCAAAGACCTTAGGGGGAAATATATGCTTATGCATTTCATTGTTTCAATTTCCCCTTAACAAAACCGCAGTATCGTGATTTCCCCCAATGTTACAGATTAGTGTTATATATATATATATATGGCTAACTCCATGAAGATGGGGCATTTTTGAAACTATGGTGATATTGGAACACTATGGCATATTTGTTGATATATGTCAGCAATTTTTTCCAAAAATTTAACTTTTGAGTAGCTCTTTGGTGGAACTATCATCTGCAAATTAAATTAAGTTTATATTTCTTACATTTATTTTCTTATGAACCATTGTTTAAAGTTTCTAACCCTTTTTTAGGGGCATATTTTGTGACATAAAATATTGATGTTTTTAACAAGGGGAGTTTCAGCAATTAGGGAGTGGAACATCAAAAATTACCAACCATTCCATTAGTATCAACATACCCATTCCCTGGAAATAGTAAACAAACCAGAAACAATATATTATTAAAATTATGGAAGAATGACAATTTCTATCCCAATGCTACATGTGGTTTCCACAGTAATTTTTCAAGTAGTATCAGCTTGTACAGTCTACCTTGAACACACATATTGTTCTATCCTTTTTAATCTGTGCTCAAAATATTATGAAAGTGGTCAAGAATGAACTTAATAGGCATTTCTGCCCAAATAATACTGCATTCAAAATTTCCACAGGAAACTATCATTAACTTTTATTGCGATGCCCACTGTAGCAACGGAAGTTTTGAAACCATCACACGTACATGTCTCTTTGCAAGAAAAGAACTGATACTGAGAGAAATGGGCATGTCCTAGGAAGTGGCTAGCTAGAGGATCCCAATGGCGCATGATTGGTTGAATAGCTACAACACACAATTTTGTAATTCCAGCAAAGATGCTGTGGTGTCCACAATGTAGCATCGGGAGAATTGTGTAGCATGGGGAAGGCATATTTTATTTATAATGGACCAAGTCTAATCTGATCAAGTCAGTTACTAGTTTCACAGAAGACTTTTATTGACCAACAGGTAAAACTAAATCTGGGGAGGAATTGAATCATTACGGAATTTTTTATCATCAGTTAATGATCACTGACACCATTTTCACCAGTGCCTTTGTAGTTAGTTAGTTAGATGAGGTTTAACAGCCCAGTTTCCAACCAATTTGTTCAAGTTGAGCCGGCCACGGCTTTTTTTTCCAGTTGTGGCTCACTGGCTTGTTTTCCCTTACTCCATTGCTTATGCGGAGCATCACGCACAACAGCAGAAGGTTCCATTTTTGAAGTCTTTGGTATGACTCGATCTGGGAATCGAACCCGGGCCTCCCACGTGAGAGGCGGATGCTCTACTGCTAGACCAAACACACGGTCCATGTAGCATCAGGGCATCCACAGTACATATTCAATGTTATCTGTGTTTTTATCTCATGCAAGTATCAGTGCTAGTTGCATAACCCTCCACAACATTATAATTCAGTTAATGCCAAACAAAATAATATGTTCATTGGTTATTTTCCTACTAGAGTTGATCCCGATGCTACAGGACATGGTGTCCAAGTAGCATTAGGTACAAAGTTCCATTACTGATAATACTATTTAGGACAACACAAAATTTCTACTTATGTGTTTATTTCAATAACCACATTAGAGAAGGCAAGATTATGTATGTGGATGAGTTATAGGATAACTGTATCCTCCTTACTAACAAAGAATTTGGAGGATGGTGTCCATGTAGCATCAGTAACTGTAATAGTCCCAACCTGCTGTTATCGCTGACATTACCTAAAATTTGCTGGAAATCCTTTGATTTTGCCAGAACTTGTTTGAAGTGAACAAGATATAACATTAAATTGAAGAAAAGGTTGTTTGGAAGTTGGAACCTATGTCACAAATTATGCCCCAACTTCATGGAGTTAGCCATATATATAAACCTAATTGTAGAATAGGGAGAAATTTTTGCTGAAAAAATCAATGTTAGAGGGAAAATTCCAATAGGGGGAAAATAACCTTTCCCCCTAATGTTTTCACACACTGTTTCTGTGGGAATACGTAACTGTATGGTAAATTCCATACGGCAACACATAATATAGGCTATTACTTCAATGTTGATCAAATTACGTACACATATCTGTTAACATATAATGGCTGAGGGGCCATTGAATTTATGTACTTGTATACCATTTTACTTAAAGGCGAAATACATGCTTATGTATTTTATTGTTTTAATTTCCCCTTGACATTATCGTGATATACAAATTTCCCCCAATGTTCAATCTAGTGGAATACATATATATATATATATACATATATATATATATATACATATATATATATATATATGTATATATATATAACGCTAATTCCCCCCTTAAGGCAAAAGTCTTTATTTCTTCCTAACTTAAGGCGAAAAAAAAAATGAAATACATAAGCATATACTTCCCCCCTACGTCCTCAAGATATAATCAACGTTATTTCATCAGTCCGTAAATTCGTCGACTTTGAAGTAATAGCATACAGATTGTGTCTGTAAAAGGACGTTACCGCACGTTTACGTATTCCTATATAAAAAGTGTGTGAAAACGTTAAGGGGAATCTGTTTTTTCGCCCTATTTTTTTTTTTCGCCCTATGGTCGAATTTTCAACAACTTCTTCCGCCCTAAGGTGGGAATTAGAGAAATGTATATATATATACATATATATATATATATATATATATATATGACATAAGGCTGGTCACTTCTAACTGTAACAGTGCAGGGCTCAATACCCAAGTAGCCCTGGCACAAATAGATTACACACGGTAGACACAGGAAGATAGACAGCGACTTTATATGAATGAGTCAGTCAACGCTAAGTTGACTTTCGCCTTGTCTGCAAGAGGTCGCGGGTTTGAGTCCTGCTTAAGGCTAAGTTTTCCATTCATTTCTAACATCCTCTTTCAGTATAAGGCAAGTGCCTATGTTTGAGGAAAATGGCCTAAGGTCTTTGAGAGACTATTTAATACGGCATTGACTGACTGATTCATTTAAAGTTGCTACATCTATCTACCTACACAATATTACATGGGATGCGTTCCTATGATGTAACAATGGAAAACTTAACCAACAGTATTTAAGCTCAGTTGACCACATTCTGATTCATACGCATCAATGGCTCGGTGTTCGGAGCATTCGCCTTGTGTGCGAGAGGTCGTGGGTTTGAGTCCTGCTTGAGGCTAAGTTTTCCATTCATTTCTAACATCCTCTTTCAGTATAAGGCAAGTGCCTATGTTTGAGGAAAATAGCCTGAGGTCTTTGAGCGACTATTTAATAAAGCGTTGACTGACTCGTATATATATATATATATATATGTATATAAGGTCGATCACTGTGTAGCACTCGTGAAATGTGTAGATCAATAAAAGTAATGAAAAAGTGCTTAATATTCAGTAGAAAACTCTGCAATGCTTCACTGGTCGTTACCCTTCATCTGGCGGCTAATAACTGATCAGTAAACATGATTCAAATGAAATAAACAAATGCATACCTACACGACTCGAACGATGCGCGCGTGTTGGCAGCGCTTGCAGAGCGTGTATATACACTGAAAAAACCTCGTAAGTGCGTAAAATAAATATAGGAACTGTCATGACGTGCGTTGGCAGCGCTCGTAGAGTTTGTATGTACACCGTAAAACAACGCAGTGAAATAACGCAACCGTGTGTTAAGCAGTTAATGAGTTTAACCTCGTAAGTGCGTGAAATAAGTGAAAACTGTCATGACGTGCGTTAGCAGCGCTCGTAGAGTGTGTATGTACACCGTAAAACAACACAGTGAAATAACGCAACCGCGTGTTAAGCAGTTAATGAGTTTAACCTCGTAAGTGCGTGAAATAAGTGAAAACTGTCATGACGTGCGTTGGCAGCGCTCATAGAGTGTGTATGTACACCGTAAAACAACGCAGTGAGATAACGCAACTGCGTGTAAAGCAGCAAAACAGTAAAAACACGCAAGTGCAGGAAATAAGTAGAAACTGTCACGACGCAATCCAAAACAAATTACGAAGGGCAGTCATGTCAAAAACGAGCACGGGGTGTTTGGCAATAAAATCAAAAGCGTTAGATATATATATATATATATTTATTTTCAGTGTACATACACGCTCTGCGAGCGCTGTCAACACACGCGCGTCGTTCGAGTCGTGTAGGTACGCATTTGTTTGTTTCATTCGAATCGCGTTGTACTTATCAGTTATTATTTAGCCACCAGATGAAGGGTAACGACCCGAAACGTTGCGGATTTTTCTTCTGAATATTAAGCACTTTTTCATTACTTTTATTGATCTAGAAATATATATATATGTATATATATACACACACCACATGAGCTTGAATACTTACCTCCTATTTACACATTTATACCATTATTTCCTGCAATAACACTCTAGCAAAATCCCCTACCTTTAGAGGTCCCCTTAGAACCTTAGTCTTCCTTCTCCATTTTGCCTCTTTTTGTGATACTGTCAGCGACACTGTCAGCAAAATAGACTGCTCTATATACAAACAGTGACATACGGGCTTAAACAATGTCCAGAATCTACAGTTTCATTCAAAAACTTTGTATAATAACAGGTTACAAGTTAAGATAGTAAGGTTATAAAAAGTAAGTGTAACAATTAAATGTTAGATGCAGACTAGCCTTCCTTCTTTAGTCATGCAGATGTTTATGACTCACACTTTACTATCTGGCTTTATTAAAATTCTTAATACTTTTTAATAAAACAAACTTTAATCAGTCATCTTTGTATGACAACTCTTTCACACCACAATTGATGATATTTTTAAAAAGATGATAGTCCAATTTTCTCTATGTGTACTCACTGTCTGTCTGCCAGACAATAGCTAGCATGAAGTATGATATTAGTCAAGTCTCTTCAACAAGAGGATAATACCTTCTAATATTTAGTCAGGTTTCATTGTTGACACAATTATCCCTGCTTACATGCACTGAGGAAACTGGCAATTTCAATAGAAGTAATAGTAATGATGTATATTAACTCATCGCACCAATATCTGCTGCTATGGTTGTACTGAAACAGTTACGACCTACACCCAAATAAGGCAGTCTTGAAATTATCACAACGGTAGAAGAAGGCAAAAATGTTCCAGTGAGTTGACTCTAAATTTTAGGAGCAGCATAAGGAAAAAAAATACACACAAAAAAAAGTTTACACTTCAGTCACGCAACGTTAATTAAACCTCAAAGCGAAAGTTAGCTAGTGTACAGTAGCATACTGTATCATTACAGTGAATCCACCTTGTGATGAACAGAGGATAAAACCCTTTTAACCTTCACCCTGGATAAGCAGGGTTTTACAGCAAGAGCTTAAAATGAACTTTTTGGGGCAATACGGTTACCATATTTAAAACTTTTTCTACACCTCTCACAAACCTTGCATTAGTGTGACCTCTTCTGACTATACTCTAAAGTTTCTACGACTCTTTCACTCTTATATTCACTCACTTCTGATCACAAGAGCTATGATAGAATCATCCTAAACACTGATATGTAACAGCTGCTATTAAACTGCCTACACATAGAACCTAACAAACTGTGTGCTCAGAATACAGTATAGTACCATACACCAATGTGCAAGCTTTGCAGCAGGAGAATGAGGACGAGCTGTTGGCCAAGATGGCGGACACAGGGGACGCGGTGTCAGAACTACTCCGAGTAGCGCGCGGTGCATGAGAATAATGCAAATAAGACGTAGCAAGGGGTAAGTATATGTCAGCTATGTGAATTGATAGTCTACCAATTCAACCTGCTACCATCCTTAAATTAACATTGTGTTCTTATCCATTTCCTACAATTCTATTTGCGGCTACGTACCCTACATAAGGTAGCACACCACCAATTATTCCTCCATTGACTTACACACTAATTTGGGTCCATTTCGTGGCCCCTGGACCCT
>WURT03319301.1:7371-24519 GCA_009936505.3 Holothuria glaberrima | reverse complement strand
CTTGTCATGAGGGTGACTCATGCTTGTTACAATATATAACATGGCAAGGAATCACTAAGCCTTTTGGCTTTCTAGTTAAAATAAAGTTTGCCAACGGAGCATGGCAGTATATACATGGCACAGAATATATTAAATAATGAAAAATTGGGGAGGGCAGTCATTTGATCGGATATCCCAGCTTTTAAAGTTAGTCACGTTTTAGTTTTAGAAATATGTTTAGGGCATTAGGCATTAGGGTATATTTACAGAGATAATGAGAGAATCAGTTTTGCAAGTTTCAGATGCAGGACACAAAACGGATAAGGATGAGATTTATTGGAAATGGAAAAGTGAAAGAGCAATATTGTTACTCATAATTTAAAGGGAGAATGCAGTCACCCCAATAAAGAATTGTATAGTATACTACCCTATTTCTTGAATGGCTCTTGAGAATCATGTGACAGGATTTTTCTCACTCAACTGCAAAATTTACAAAGAGCCACTGCTTGGTTTACATTGAGTATGCAATATATGTCCCAAAATATCATGAAAGAAGAAATTTGTGACATTTAGCTGTATTGTTTCAAAATAAGTTTGGGGCGACTGTATATGACCTTTAATGGAAAGTCTGAACCTGTCTGTGGAGGCTTAAAGAGTAAGCGATGATAAGGTGGTGAGTGACCTCCTATTCAAAAAACTTGAGCTACCAGAATCTATAAAGCCTAAACAGTTTTTTGTATTGGGGAATCCTACAGGTGAAGCATCAGTTGGTCAAAAACCAAGAACTTTGAAAGTGGTCTTTTCCCATGAATAGGAGGAAGAGGAAGTGATGAGCAAGTTTTATAATGACAAAAAAATAGGAACTAATGCTCTCCCAGGAATAGTTATCAGTCCTGACAGAACTTAATGTGAGCAAATGGAATACAGGCCGCTGGAGGAGGAGCTTATTAGGGAGAATAGGGAAGAGGACTTAATGATAAGGGATATCCAGATTAAAAAACATTTTTGGAGTCCCACAGCTCCAATCCAGTAGTGTCATATAGAGAAATGGCAATGTACATAGTGTAAATAATCTATGTTCTAATCTGAAATGTTTGTACGAATTGAGATTCTCTGCCAAATAAGTTCAAAGAATTAAAGGTGTATGTAGAAGAAAACAAATCGCATAGTGTTGCCTTGACTGAGTGCATACCCAAAAGTCTTTCAAATGATCCCCAGAAGAGAAGCGAGTTAATTACTAGTTTACGATTGGACGGTTATGAACTTTTTCATAATTGGTTAGAATCTGGGAGAGGAGTGGGAATTTACATTTTTAAGAAGATCAAAGCTACAGTTATTTTGCCTGCAGAAGAGTACTCAGAAGTTCTGCTTCTTGAGCTACAGAATGGGGAAGCAAAACCACTCTGTGTGGGTTGTGTATATAGAAGTCCTGCTAGTCCAGAGGACAATAATTCTAAGCTCAAGAGCATCTTGAGAGATGCCATCAATCCAAAGTATGCGGACTGTTCAATTGTGGGTCATGCTGGGAAAAAGCCCTTAGCTACTTTTAAGATTTCTTCCCGTCATAGCAGGCATACAGCGGGTACATTGGATTAAGCCAAGTTCAATAGAGTATTGTGTGTGTGCATTCGACCATGAAGCCACTCAGGAAATGTCCAGTGACCAGCACAATGGAAGCAGTGTGACAGCATTCTTCAATGAAGCTGAACACAGTAACCACTGTGGCTGTCAAAATTTCCTTTCTTTCTGCTTGGGTGATTCAACTTTTTTCAATTGAGCTAAGGGCACTTTCCTCTCATGGTGATTTTAACTATAAGGAAATCGATTGCAAAATGTAGTACCATTGAGTTCAGACGTGGATCATTTTGTGAATTCAGTGAAACATAACTTCCTAACTCGGCATCAGCAACATAATACTAGACACAGGTTAGACCAGGAATCATCACTCCTTGGTTTGGTATTAACCGAGGACGTCGGTATGATTTCAAAGATTGAAGAGTATTCAGGATTAGGAAACAGTGATCATGACATTCTTATTGTTGATCTGGCTTATACCTTTGAAAGGACTGAGGATACGAAAACTAGGTATTTGTTTGATAAAGGTAATTATGACAGTATGAGAGAGTTTCTGAGGTGTGATTGGGCCATGAAGCTGGAAGGTAAACCAGCATGGACACTTTTTAAGCATTACATTAAGAGTGCTGTTAATTTATTTGTCCCCAAATCAAGAGGGGATAAACCGCAAAAAGAAAGCGGTATGGATGACTGGGAAAGCATTGAGGAAAGTTAGATAACAATGCAAAGCATGGAGAAAATATCTTCTTTCTCATATGAAGCGATGGTGAGGCCTGTACTTGAGTAAGGCCTCCCACCTTGGTCACCTATTTTCAAAAGGGAAGCCAATTTAATCGAAGCGGTTCAACGGCCAGCTACCAAACTGGTCTTAAAAATCTATCTTATAGCGAAAGGTTACCTCAACTTAAACTCTTTACCCTGGCACATACACGTTTAAGAGGGGACATGACTTTTGTCTATAATTACCTCAGTAGAAGACTGAAGACAAACCACTGCCTGTGTACTCCTGGTCCAAAACAAGAGGTCACTCCCTTAAACTTGTAAAAGCAAGAGTTGAAACATCATTATGCCAGAAGTTTTTCACTCAACGGACTATTGACTCTTAGAATCTACTGCCTGAGCATGTTATCCAGCGTTTCCCCTGGGTTTTGGAGAGTGTAAGGTGGTTTTAGTCCATGGGTGTAATATTGTGCCAGGTCTAGCACCAACAGTGAGGGTGAACTATCAATTATTCTATAGCTAGTATAGTACAGGTGGCACTTACAGCAAATTTTTGAGAGGTGGTGGCCAAAAACTGTAACATGACCGCCTCTCAAAAAGAATGCCAGGGGAAACTCTGTTATCAAAGCACCTTCTATTAACAGTTTTAAGTCTAGACTTGATAACCAGTTGGATTAACAAACCCAGAGTCTTTAATAATAACGATGCTTAACTATTTTGTGACCCTCGTACTAAAGCGGTGAACTGAACTGACTTTTTTCTGTAGCGATGACATGGCCAAAGGCCAACAACATCAAGGCTGATGATGATGATGATGTCTGGATGATGTGAATGAATTTTACCACCTTTTGTTTAGGCTAAAAATCTGCATTATGATTGAGTATGCCTATCAGCCTATATGCAAGCACAAGCATAAGAAGCTTTTCACAGAAGTTGAAAGTGGGGTGCAAAAGTCAATGAGTCCTGAGGGAGGGGTGTCCCCCTCTCCTATCGAATTTTTTTGACTATTTAACTTAAGTGCCCTAGATACAAAATGGTGCAATGATGTTTGACAAACTTTGAAGTAATTTCATCCTACTATTCAATCGCATATTTTGGCAGCATGTCACCCAAGTGGAGGGGGAGAAACGAGGTTTTCTCCCCCATCAGACTGAGGGGGAGATCACCCCTGCTCCCCCTTTTCCTACGCACGGCCTATGACAAAATGAGTTGATCCTCAGCCTGCTCTCTTAAGTCTTGTGCTATCGTAATAACTAACATGTACCTTTGTTTCATTGTTAGCTACTTAATTGTTTTTGAATCTCTTCTCTTGTATATGTATCTTATATTTTCCTGCAGGAAATTGGGTTAAAAAATCTCCGAATTAGGCCAAGAATCTGCAAACTCGTTTAGGCCCTATCTCCATTTCAGCAAACAGTACTAGCTGTTCACACAATTGGTTGCTCCAGGCTCATACTGACATGCAATATGGATATCACATCTCACTCAAGTTGGCAGTCAGTTTCAATTGTCCATGGTGCCGGATCTCTCAATTCTCTGATTGGACGACAATATCCGTGCCCCCACAGAGACCGTGCAAATAACGACTTCATAAGTGTATTGCAAAATAACACTGATCAATAAATTAACTGCCACTGCGACTGTGCCCCACTCAAAACTGGAGGCCTGGTGGATTTGGACATTTTTGGCAAGAAACATTAACAGAACTAACATATGTTTACTCGTTCTCAAAATAACAATCTTGGGGGACTGTGGACACTGAGACATCACCTCCTAGCTTCAAAAAGTGTTTTTCGACCCTGGCCTAGGCCGACAATTTAAAAAGTTGAGTAATTAATATAATACAACTAACAGTATTTTGAGAACGACTCTTTATTTGTTTAAGCAAACAGTGGGTAATTTCATTTATTGTTCCTAGAATTGGACTGTACTAATCTGCCAGATGGATTGTGGCCAAGATCCCTACTGGGAAGCCTGTGGACGCAAAGGCTAACATGTTAGGCCTAGTATTAAGTAGTATTAACTAGGCTATCAGTTGAGTTAGTCACCTCTACCAACGTAGGCCTAGACAACGCCAGTTAGGCCCTTTATTTTTACCTTATGAGAACGACCGAACCTACAACAGTTCCTGTTATCGAGAGAGGTAAGACAATCCTCGGTGAGAATATTTTCTTCGCTATGTTCTGCATGTTGCGGCTGGACCTGGTCCTAAATTAAAGAACTGTCCATTTTCGCATGACCCCAGTGAAACTAATTATATCCTCTCCTTGCTTCGAAAAGTAGCGGTACCCGGAGTGTGACGGTGGCACAATAAGTTAGGAAAATTTGTGCGAGTGGAGTAGCTGCCAGAGCAAAATACAACAGAATTCATAACTCTGTGAAAACAACATGTATATTGCGTAATCAAAACACGTTAGTTTTGGTACATCAGCCGTTCATATTAAATATTGCATTATTGAACTATTTCTCGCGCGAACTTTTCACCTGCGTAGCTGATCGTGAAGTCCTTACAAAGTTTCTAACCTGTGCAGATATTTCAACGTACATATAGAACTCACGCCCGTACAATTAGTGTCCGCACCTTACGCACACAACAGCTTCTGACCGCATACTACGTATCAAAACATTGTGTTTTCATATCTGCAACAGCAGCAGCAGCTCCTGTCTCCTGTTACCCACACCACATGCGCACTGCAACTACCCAAATAGTCGTACTGTATATGACTGCATACAGAACAGCTGGCACCTTGCAGCTTTTACATTGTGCTGTACCATTTTTGACTGAGTGGGAGGAATTTTAACCCTTTAGAAAACCGTTCAGAGTAAAGACCGTCGTTTACTGTCTGTTGTGGAACTTCGTCTTGGAAGGAGGACGTGAGGAAAATTTATTAATAACATGGTGATGAAGTCGTAATCAATGTTGTTATTGCGTTAAAATTTGTTTTTATTGACAACAACATAGTCAAGGCTACTTAGTACTTAGCCAGTACTAAACCTAGCATTCAACCGTGACTTCAACGTAAGTCAGTGCATGAGCCTACCTGCAGAATAGGTTGACATTGAATCATTCAGATTAAAAAGCAAGCTTTGACTGAGGCTACGTCATCTCTCGGATAAATGCTCTTTCGTATGATCGAAATTTGTCCGACAAGCTCAAATGCTTTGGCTGTCATTTTCTGAAGGACTCATTTAACCTAGCCAAGCCTGTATGGTAATTCTAATAATAGTATTTGTAATTGGGTGCAAAACACGGGCTGCTTAAAATTGAATTAACTAGCCTTCTGCCATACTGGATGGAATCCAACAATAAGTTTCATTCACAAGTTTAAACTTGCACAGTAACTGTAAGATCAGATGCATGTGCACCACATAAATACATCATGGCATGGTAGTTTTGAAAGAAAAGTTCGACTGTAAAAAAGTAGTGCTGATCCTGTTACAAATATGGCTGGTGCTGACACTGCCAAAGTGAAAGCAGGGTATGAAGACATTGCAGTACCTGATGAACTGACCCGTGGAGGAAAATTTATCAAATGGGAACAGGTATGTGATACTTGAAATTGTGATTTGTGTGTTTTGAGGTTGTTTTGTCATAAGTACTTTTACTAAGTGGCAAATGGCAATCAGCTTTTAATTCCCTATCAATATTACTATCATTTAACCAGACTTTTTAATATGATAATGATGATATCCCATAACACTGGCATTCTACTAAGCTGCAGATTAACTTGCCATATAAATGCTATAGCACATTTTATGTGTTTTCACCTGTATTCATCAAACGATCTTTGGAGAGGAAGAACTTGAAGGTATTGAAGGACCTGCAGACAACTGCTTCAGACGGCAACTGATTCCAGGCGTTGATGACCCTTTGCGTAAAAAAGTACTTCCTTGTATTCAGTCTACAGTGACCATTATATAACATGTGGCTGTGCCCTCTGGTGAATCCATACCTCATTTCGAAAAAACTACCAGATTCTATATCCTCAAAACCATTAATAATTCTGTAAGTTTCAATAAGGTGTTGGCTATAATATGGGTATAATAGTTTCCCTGATTTCATGTCAAAAATGATAAGTATCAAATTTTGCAAATGTTTAGTACTGCAGTTAAGATAATTGGTTGATATATAGTGAAGAACCCTTATATGCTCACCTGAAGCCCCCTCACAAATATGCATGAACCAAACATGCACATGCAAAGTGATGCAGCCTCAACTTTTACATGTAAAGCCTTCACAGAACGGTAAACTGTACATACAGCTCTGTTCTCAAAATGCTAACAGTGCCTGCTAGCTGGCATTATAATGTCCGATCTTTGGCCTTAGCTGATAAATCTGATTTTTCCAAGGCTATGTGTATTTGGGTAAGAAAATTCTGCAGCAAAGATGAAATAGCTTTTAGCAAATAGGATCATGTCTGCCGAAAGATTTTCAGACTTACAGTATGTAAATGGATAAATTTGTCTTCTTTTTGTCTGTTTTAGAAAAATAAAATTTTCTTAGAGTGACCTTATTAGGTTGTGCCTTTATACCGACAGAAATGATACTGGTATCCATCAAAAAGGTACTGATATTGCTTGGACATTGGCTTACTGTAATGTAGGCCTGCAAAACTTAAAGGAAAAAAAGCAGTCCCCCAATCTAAATTAGTGTACCCCATCATCCTACTTCAGGAATGGCTTGTACAGGGTATCAATCATGTGACAATATTTTTGGTATACCCTATATTCTCTAATAAACACCCCCTTGTAAATTTTTGCAAGGCACAACAGTTGTTCAGTGGTCATTTGCCGATAGAGAAGCCGAAGGTGTTTTGATTTTTTACTAAAAATAACAACAACAGTTGCAGGGAAACGGCAATACTGTAAGGAAGCAGGGGGGGATAAGCCAGGTAAAAGGTGCCCTGCATGTTATCCTTCACCACTACATCTAAAAAACTCGTAGCTCATTTAAAGACTCTTGTATAAACACGAGCAAAAAGTTATGCTTTTAATGAAAATTTGTGCTTTTAATGAAAATGTACCCTCAAATAAACGCCCTCCTTTTCAAAAATACAACTCCCCCAGGGTGTTTATTAGAGAATATACGGTATACTTATTTGTTGAATTCATGCAGAATAATTCCTTGGCTTGCTTTCAAAATTCAATATTTTTATACAGAAACATAATGAAAGATACATGTGAGCCAAATCACAAATCGGAATATCTATAAGATTTAGGAGATTGTTGAAGATGTAGGTTGTGACGACTGCTTTAGAAAGGGAAGGAGCAGTTACCGAGATTTTTTAGGGAAATACCAGCAAAATAATATTCGGAGGAGTTAAAGCTATTGCTTGAGTTTATTGGTGAGACTGAACGGTTCAACAATGGTTTAGGTACTTTCTTTGTGTTCCATTTTGATTGAATTTAAATACAATATTTCCCTTTAAACAGACCCATTCTTGAATAAGGATACTAAGGTAACACTAATTCATTCTGGGGTTGCTGCATTTTCCTTTTAAAAAAAGAAAAAAAGGTAAGAGTCATCATTTGGTTTTTGAACAAGTGGGTGTTAGGAGCAGACTTGAAAGATGGAAGAAGTGTCAACTTATCTCACCTAAGTACTGTCAGGTGCTTCAAGATTTAAGTTGTCAGTGTGCCATAAGTGGAATGGGGCATTTTCTGATGGTGGTTTTGAAGGACCCCACCTGTCCTTCATGGAAGGGAAAGTTTCCTTCATAGGCTATCCATTATCCTCCAAAATTAAGGACTGTGATTACAATATTCCATTTGTAGAGCTCTCATTTTAGTGATATTTACAGTGTCTAATTGCTCAAGGTTTTGTAATGTCATATTTTGGTGAAGTGCCTCAGTGGTCTTTGGATATACTCTAAAATTGGCTATTTTTTCATTCTTTAAACATTCTTTTTAAACAAGAGGGTGCTTTTAATTGGCATTTAGTACAAGTGGTATGGGGGAGGGGATGCTGCCACTGTAGTGTAATACAAGAAATTCTTGGCTATACAGTTGGAGTGAGAGGGATTCAATGAAAGTTTGTTCTAGTGTAGTTAGTTCTACAGTAGTATACTAGTGTAATTTATAACTTTGTAAAACAAAATAATTTATGAATTATTACAAATTATTATCAATGTTCCTCACGTGGGGATTGACTCATACATGAGAGTAAGTTATCAGTTTCACCAAAAGAGGATAGATCTATCACTCTGATCAGGTGTGAGCACCTGTACCAGTACTAGTTATATAGTATTTATTTGACAAGTGTCTACACCTTTTGTACAGCCCTCCAGGTCTCCTGATTTTACCCGTAGCCTCTCAGTCTTTCATCAGATTTCTTGGCCCTATCACTTTTTTTGTCATGTTTGAACAGTATATTAGCTTAATAGGCCTGCATGTACCCAAAGTAGCTCTTAAAAATAACATTTGCCAAAGTTATTCATTTCTGTACCATACATGAAAAGTATGTCATTGTTTGGCATATATTGGGCCATACCCACCCTTGCAATAGATGGGATACTGGACATTCAGTGCATTGCTGGAAGAATTCTCAAATTGACAAAATAGTTGTTGGCAAAGTTGGCATTTAAGGTTTGTATTGTAAGAATGTGGACTTGAAGAGTCCTTAAAATTCCCCTGAATCTTTCAGTTTTTTTGTGCTTAGTGCTTAGTGGGATTTAATAAAGTTTAACCTGGACTTGAGACATGGCATGGCTCCTACTACTTCACAACTACTGTACAACTACTTGAGTGCATACTGTTGCTCAGCCAGTTCCTGTTGTTTAGTGATTACTGATACTGAGTGGTACATCTATTGGAATACACTGCTCAATACCTAAATGTTGTAGTTATCCTACAGTTCAGTACTTTACCTTGGTACCCAGGGTAGTGTTCTCATTTTGTTTCAAAAAATGGTCAGGTATCTACATAAACAAATAAACCTAGGATTTCCAACCATTTCATTTAGACATGACAAATGACAAAACTGCTATACCTTGGTACCACTTCTCAAGTTTATGCCTCAGCCCTCATCCCAGTGCTCATTGCAGGTCTGCAAGTGCAACCCCTTGTCAATAAACCTTCAAGTGGTGTGTAGTAGCATCGAAAGTTTGCACATTCCATATTCAAAATCATTAAACAGCATAGTAATTTAAATAAAGCCAAACACGAAACTTTCTCACTCTTGGCAAGGTTGTACATAGGTCAAAAAATGTAGAGAAACACTAAACCTATCAAATAAAAATTGTCTGCCACCTCAGGCTTTGGTTCAGTATAGTACAGGCAGGTTACACCCAAACATGCATTAGCAGAGTTCACTTGCTTGTGAACACCACGTTCAAGTGTTTGGTCAGGAAGTCTCACTGAACTAGGGACAGAATGTACAGTTAGCTATGCTATGATGTAGCAAAATCTTGCAATCCTGAAGCAAAGTAAAAAAAATCAAGAGTATATAACCTCTTATGATTCTATATTTATTTTGATTTGAAGTGCTATAAACTGAAAGTGGCAAAGCCTGTTTGGGGGCAGATGACACAGAGACTTTTCTATTACATGCTGAATTCCTTTCTTCATAGCTGCTTTCAAAACATTAGCCCACTAATTTTTGGAAATAGCAGAGGGCTGGTGGTTGACTATCAGGGCTGGAAAAAATGTTTATTTTCTAGGAAGGGAGTCACATTTCCTTCCATGTGTACATATATATACAAATATACTCCAACTGCCACTTGTAATTTCCCTCCAAGTACACAAAAATTTTCTGGGAAGGAGCCCCCAGCTTCCCTACTTTTTCCACCCATGTTTGACTATTAATTATGAGATGCTACAGTACAAGATAGATGAATCCTGATGTACCCTCAGTTTAGAGTCAAAATTCTTTTGCATTTAAATGGCCAGTAATGCAATAAATTTGCTCAGAACTCTCATGTGACAGATTCTGAATTGTTCTTTCTTTTAGAGGAATGTACTGTAAATCCCATACCCAAATTTCAAGAACTTGCAGACATAAAAAGTGTGCAAATAATTTGTGGTAACTTTAAAAGTGTATTCATTTGAACTGCTGTGGTAATTTGAGACTGAGCGTTGAGGCTACTCTGTATGTTAGAGTTTGGCTTAGTTTTCTTTATAATGCCTGCACCATGCATAGTTTATACTTTTCATGTGGGAAGTGAACAGTGGACACTTGGCTCACAAGATCTGACAGATTTTTAAGTAAAGATGTAAGATCTAATTTGGTATTTCTAAGCAGAATTGTAAGAAAACAATCTAATTGTACTGGACTTTTTTCTGTCTCTGGGTTGATCATCTGGATAGACTGGATATATTGCCCACCCAGCAGACACGTATTGCTCCTGCACCCACACTGACCTCACTCACAATACCAACACCTGTGAACTTTCGCAAGAAAACTGCATAAAATCTGTATGCTTTTAACTATTCATTTATACAGTCCTTACAAACACATATAAATATTCAATGAAAATCGACTAAAGTAAGTGAGATTACCATGCAGTTCCGACAAACACTGACAAGGGAGTTTAAGTGTGTGATTTCCCTTGTTTTAGGTACACATACTGTACTGTAAATGAAGTAGTCCCATCGCCTTTATACTCTGTGAAAGTGAGAAGACCATAGAAAAAGGTTACAGTTCAAGCTTCAAAGGGCATTGATATGAGTATTCATATGAGGAAACCAATCAATGGTTTGAGAGATACCTTCAAGTTAGGCTCATGAATGTAGTGAAATTGAATGATTTCTTTCATTGTTTGTAGACCTTTGTTAGAGTACGTATGTACTTGAAGAGATGTACATATTCAACACCTGCTGTGAAGGTATTAAAGGATATATCAGGTGAGCATCCCTGTTAAACTCTAAACTAAACAGAGAGAACCTAAAACTACTGTGAAGTCATTCTTTGTGTGAACTTTGTCTTTGACCATTTGAAGTGTGTGATACTAGTGTATGTCAGTGTTTGGTACAGTACTTAACATTCTGAATTATGTACTTATTTGCTCATTATAAGAAGCTTACCTTCCATAAAAGGATTTAGTATCATCATTAAAGTCCAATTACAAATAACACTTGCTTGTTTACATGTCAAAGACTAGGTTGATTAGTTGGACAATATGCCTAATGTAAAAAAAAGTCAAAGCCTTGCACATAAAGTTAAATTAAGGGAAGCTGAAGGTTTGATTATAGACAGTTTATATTTTGAGATTCTTAATTTATAATCTAAGTTTGTAAATGATTAGTTGGTCCACAACTTGTTGGCTTATCTTTACAACTTTTGAATCTTAAGTAAGAGTCTGGGAGTCATGAGAATGTTATTCTTCAGTTAAAGTATTTAAGGACCCTAGCCATGTGGTTGAAATCTTGCTTCAATGGATGATACAATCAATTATAAAATGATCAAGAGTAAGGAATAGTTAGATTGAAATTAAACTTAAATTAGAGAGAATTAAATAAAGGGGATGATATTCAATTTAAATTGCCTAAATAGGCCAATAAAATGTTTCTGTTTTTAAGACCAATAGTACTGTTGGTGGATGAATGTTTATGATGTCCTGTTGGTAATAAGAACTTTCAAGGAAGAAATATTTTAGAAATGTATTCTCTAGAACAAAAGATTTTTTAACTCTCCCATGACATCATTGCAAAAGTAAGCAAAAGCACTTTGGCATGCCACCATTAACAGTATGATAAGAAAGAAAAATAAAAAAGATTGATCAGTATACCACAAACAATACATTAAATATCCATACTTTGTACTTTATACTTGTACTTTCAACAAGTTCTATTGTGAATCCTGACAGTTCATGCTCGCTTCATGGCTGAAATCCGTTTGCTTTCCTTATGTGTTTTTGTTCCCATTATTCTATACAACTAATTAATTAAACATAATATTGCATGCACTTGTCATTTTAAGATTCTGATGTGCAATTTGAAATGTATTTCCAACACAGAATATGAAAATAAATTATGCAAAATAATATAGGCCCTAAGGCTGATTTGTGAGGTGCAGCTCGGCCTGTGACAACTTGAAAGTTTAAAGACTTGTCATGCTGTAAGTCAGATTGTGTAGAAAATATCACCTTCCTATAAAAAACATATATAATATGTATCTTAGTGGCTATGACCTCAGTCCCAATATCTGGCAGAGTCTGCCAGAGATCTGTTTGGCCATCCTGCAGAGGAAAATTGCAGATGAATGGCCTGTATCTATGCTGAATTATAGTGGTTGTGGAGTAACATTAGAATGATATACAGACCTTGAGCACAAAAGGCTTTCATCAGTATAGTTGAGCAGCATGCAAGGAATGCTGATGCCTACTGTACCTGTTGTGATCGTTCCTAGCCAACTAAAACAACTAAAAGGTGACAAGAAAAACCCTGCAAATACTTAACTGCAAAAGCCATAGAAAATTGCTGAAAATAACTTTTTGATGTCCATAAACAGTGTACGAAAATCAACAGTGTGTGTACATATCACAGAACAGTGAAAAGGCCAGCAGCTTTTAGTCATTTGAGAATACAACTGGTCAAAGAATTCTGTTTTTTACTGGGCCAAACCTGGTGTGAACAAAGTAGACTTGATGGTGGTTTGTCTATAATGCAACGTTTGTGTTTCCAATCCTAAAGCAGGCTATCAGATCTAGTTTGGAGATTCAAATGTGAACTGGCAAGTTGGAATTGGCTAAAATTTACTAGCTGTAGTAAGGGAAGAAACATGTATGTCAGGATTGGGAGATAAAGTGGGATTACAGTCAAAGATGTAGTTTTTTGCATGGGGTAGTAAGATAAGATTGTGAGTCTTCTTCCATAAATAGCTTATTTAAAATGAATAAAGTTTGAACCATTTTATATCCTTTTAGACTAAATGTACAGTAAACCTTTTGAAATGCTGCTGAGTCTTCCCTTATTGGAGGCATTTTAGCCATATCACAACTTCACAAGCAACAACACCAAAACATTTACTGTAGGAAAAGTTTTTCAGGACTCTTCTCTGTATGGATACTGAAATTTTATTTGGCCTACAACTGTACAGTAGCTTCAGTATGCTTGTTTTCAAACAATTTGTAAGCTAAGAGGGTGCCAAGCATGATAACAATTTCAGGTGCAGATTTTGACACAGTAAGTTATCGAGTAATACTTCACTTCTATGGTTGTGCCATGCACTTGGTACAGTAGCTGTTCCTAAAGTCACTGTTAGTGCTGGGACTGGTTAGGGAAGTTTGAAAGCGAATACTCGCAAAGTATTTGCAAACCGTTTAATAACGAACACTTGCAATAATGGCAAACGCTGAAAATTTCACGGAACTAAATGTAGCAACTAGAAGGATTGCGAGTGAAACATGTTTTGCAGAACTAGCTGTAGTGGGATCGCAAGTGTAACATCAACCAGCCAATCACAACTCACGACATGGTCAATACAAATTTTGTGTGTATTCTCACATGCAGTTAAGTCAATGGAATCCCCATTGAGTTTGTGCTAATATGATCACAAGCATGGCATGTCTCGGTAACTTCTCATCCCGTCATGTGGTCAATGCCTACCGCAGTTTATTTCTTTGAGAAACTGCAAATTTTACGATCGGTAACTTTTAATAACAGTTTGTTTCTTGTATAAAATATCAATTGGTTGATTAAAGTGATCTTGAGATGTCACATTTGTAAGATATCTGAGGGAGTGGATTAAAAGGCTTCTTTGCAAGTATTCACATGATCGATATTCGTTACCGATTTTCTTCAATTGAGTACAGTTAGCAAGTACTGTACTTGCTATTCGGTCCCAGCACTAGTCACTGTATGCAGTGCATGCTCACTAACACTTTTCAATTGCAGAGCCTGTCAAGCCCTCACAATAGAGAGAGCTATTAACATTAAATATTCGCCTAGAGTTTCATTAATGCCTTTTTATAACACTACTGCATTAAGAAAATTCAGATGTGAAAACTCCAACGGCTGTGCTCACAACACAGTACAAAAACAGCATCATTAAACAATAAAATTAATGGAAAATCAAACATTTACACAACTGTCCTTGGTGTGATATTTTACCACTTAAAAACATGGGTGTCAGTCAGTTTTTGGTAAGCTGTGTAAGAACATTTTTGCATAAAGCTTTGGCAGAATTTTCAATTCTGTTACAGGATTCAAAAGGACAGACTGACCTCAAGGATTAGTTATGCAAAACACAAATTACAAATTAATGTTTGTCTCTAGAGCTTTGTTCAAAATGAGATCTGTATGGAACTGAAGTAACGTACTGTAGGGTTGATATACTGTACTTTTAGAATAATGCAGGTGGATTTATGCATTGATAATGAAGAAGTTGTCTTGGAGATATACCACAGTATATAATATACTGTAGCCCTAACAAAATTGTGAATCAGTTTTATTAAAGGGGTTGTTGCATCACCCAAATGCAGTGTAAACAAGAAATGTCCCCCTCTATTACTGTAAAAATTGGTGACTTATACTTTGATTGGTGTTAATTCAAACAATAGCAGATGTCACTTACATTATTTGAAACATAAGCATCCCTCTGATTGGTCAATGATATCTTTTGCAGTCACTTAGTGTAGCGGACATCTTACATGTACACAGTAGTATGTTTGTGGGTATGGCCTTGAGTGATTTAAACTCAGTAAGCTTGCCCAAGTGGTGCACTAGACAGTTGTTTTTAGAGGTGGGGCTTGAAGCAGTCTTCCACAAATTCTCTTTTCATTACTTGTCCGTCAGGCTAGCTGTATACTAAATTTACCTGCCCACATGAATATCTACGATAGTTTGAATTTGCACAATTGCCTACAGAACTGTAGGTGGAGAAGACTGCAGGGGTACGTGATATTGAACAGTGCACTTGTCCGAGTGGTTTTTCTTGCCCCGGACTGTCGGGTGGGGGATTTGTTGAGCCCTGCTTGAAGTAAACTTTAACTTAATAGGGAGAATTTTATTATGTGGGATGAGATTTGTTGCCCTTTAACTGAGGAAGAGACATACAAGAGTCAGGCCACAGTTTTGCCACCATATCACAAAATTTCATTCCCAGCTTTAAAAATTCTGGGAAATTCCATTTCCACCATGATCATATTCTGGGATTTCGGAATTCCATGACACGGTACTGTGCATCTCATTCAAAGAAGTTGCTGGTTAAAAGTACACATATACTGTATGCACTATACTGTAGCTATTAAGCAATAGGGCAGTAGGCTATCTGTTGGAAAAGGGGAAAGTAAAGAGAGTATTTGCTATGTACAATGGCCCATCCAAACGCCTGTTTATTCCAGTTCTGGAAGTACAGTATATGTTATATGTAGACGTTATAAGTCTAGCAAAGGGATATCTCTGAATTGGCCTCAGCAAAGCTGCTGAAGATTCTGTAGTGTCACCATTTTAGATTTTAACAGTAAATTTAACATTCTGAAGTGAAAAATACTTTCTTCTGTCAAATTTACCTTATTCTGGGGTAGTGATGCTGAAAAGGAGTTCTAAACTAGTATAGTCAGAATCCTGAAGGCACCAAACACTTATTTCACACAAGCAACCCATCCTGTGTTGGATGAGCAATTGGAGCCTTTCCCTCCCCCCTCCTCTCCCCATTCCAAAATAATAAGGGGAAAAATTGTTGATTAAGTTCCTCCTTTTTTTGATACAACTTCAAAAGTTTTTGATGTTTGTATAAAGCTTTGGTAAATACAGGCATTAATTACTCAGTTGCTGTATCAATCATAAATGTATGGTACTTTCTTTGAGCTTGATAATATATGCTGAATTCAGTTAACGTCTGTATGGGAATGTGAATTTCATTATTTTCCGATATTTTGCATATATATATTTTGCAATATATTATTTGGAAAACAGAACAGTGGCCCTAGAGGCATTTAAGTTACTGAATGTGCATTGCTGTTCAGCAGTTAACAAGTAAGTGCAGAGAGTAGCAACTTCCTGGTAAGAGTGCATTATGTTAGAATTGTTCCCAACAGACAAGTATCTCAAAACAAGCCCTATTTCCTCACACTTCTCTATGTTGATGCAGAACTGAACAGAACATAGCCTTGTGAGTTAACTTCAAATATTTTACAGTTTGCTGTTCATTGAGGTCGGCATAATGTGGAGCTGGTAGTGAACAAAGAATGCACTAAAAGTTTGAATGGCCTCTGTTTACTAAATGCCAGCTGTACAGTATTTATGGAATTTGGTAATTTCTGTAACCAGTTCACTTTTAGTGTTGTGAATTCACAAAAAATTCATACCAGCATAAACAACCATATTTGATACACCCCTTGCTGAAAAGACTACAGTATTTGGTGATACAGATAACTGTACTATGTGTGCTTGTATGCTTCTAAACGTACTGTACATGTACATTTTTGTATATGTACACTTATAGTGGTAGTAGTGCAGTGAAGTTTTTAAACCTGTTTTACATACTGTAGTAAATGGCTTGTGAAAAGTGGACACAATTTAAAAAAAAAATTCTGTTTTGATTATTGAAGTTAGAATTCCTAAGAATTCTGTTGACCTGGGATATTCTACCAATCCATAGATACAATTTTTGATTATTATTGTCAATTTCTGTCAGATTCTCTGTCTTTAAAAGTTTTTCTGACATTTGTACCTTAACCGTTTGCCTTGCTGGTCTACAATATTTTACTCTTTGTCTACAATTTACACATCGTGCAAAGATCCATTACAATGGTGTTTAGTTAAAAAAAGGATAATCTTTAAAACTGTCCATGATCAGGAATCAGTCGTTTTGGTATACAGCCATAGTAAATTATATTAGTAACATGGTTTTTTCATTAAGTGTTTTTCTATTAGAATGCTGATTTGAGTCCTATATTGCGTTGAGCGGACAGAGGCTTCTTAAAATCGAAAGAG
>WURT03319080.1:0-24526 GCA_009936505.3 Holothuria glaberrima | reverse complement strand
CAGTATTATATAGAAAATCTGTTTTTGGTGTCCCGTTTACACGGGGAAAATGAGTGTATTTTGAACCGTAACTATTGTTAGGAATAATTGGTTTCAAACTTTTGACATAATTTGCACTTTTCCTGTACCCATACATAATATGAAAAGGTAAAATTTCTAGTTAGCCTTTTATTTATGGAACTGGAAATTTTACCCAAATGTCATAAGTTGACTCCCCTGTTTACGGAATCACCCACATAGCAGCTGCCTGGGGCTTGTATGGTAGCTCTAAAGAGACATTTTAGTGCATGAAAAAGTAGGAGAGGGGGTTGTGGGTTATAATGTTTGATATTTGGAGGGGATTTGGGGTTAAAAATGAAGGTTTTAGACCAAAATTTGACATTTTTGTGGTTTTGGCCTGAAAATGTCATCATTTTTGAAAATTATAATTGAAATATCTCTAAACTCCCTACCCCTGGCAATTATTCCTCTCTGATGGTGTTTCTTTAGGTTCCAAGATATTCAAAAAATAAATTGAGGAGTCTGGCCTTTTTTCTAAGTGCCTGAACTGGTTTTTTGAAAATTTGGGAGCATTTTGAGCATTTTTTTATTTTCGCCTATTTTTTTAATTGTAAACAAATACTTTATGGTATTTTGTGAAAAAATTCCCATGACGACCCCCCCCCCCCAAAAAAAAGGGTGGCATTTGAAAGATCTATTTGTTGGCTTTATTTTGGTGGTAAAATAAAGGCTGTTGAATGTTGCATGACAAAGTTACAATTTTTAAAAGATGTCATCTGTTTTTGCTAAGTGCTACTTAGCAACTTATGGAAAAGGGTTAACGCAGGTTTATCGATTAAAAAGAAGAAAACAGAAGAGACGAAAAAGACTCCATTTGAAGTTTTTTAATGCATTGATAATCCTGATTTAATGAGATCACTTGGTAACCAGTATACTCTCCAATTCAGGTCATCAACAACGTCAGAACGATTTTTTTTCTATTTAGCTGCATTATCATCAGCAGGCGCAGTGTTGTCCGCAAAGATCATCAGCAGGCGCGGTGTTCTCCGTAGAGATCATCAGCAGGCGCGGTGTTCTCCGCAGAGATCATTTCGTAGTATTTCCATATTCATCAACGAGACAAGTACACCAGAAGCCTCTTTCAGTGCCTGAAAATTGTGTCAGTGAAGAAGACATAAACACTCCTTAAAGAGAACATACCGTCTGTTCCAGCTCACTTTAAAATGCAAATTAGGGAGTTGACGGTTACGTCACTGGTTGGCATTGGTTGGCATAGAGCATGTGCAAAAACAAATGCGTGTATGTTCGGTGTTGCGCGTGTAAACGCTTGTGCGATTGCACGCAGAAAGTAGACGAATTGGAATTTACTTTGCATTGTGACGTCAGTATAAGCGCGCCTTACAAACTCTTTTACCGACACGCAGTGACGTCTTTGTTTGTGAACAGTGAATGAGTCTATTGGGCCGGTGCAAATCACTCGCCCTTTTCCTAAAACCAAACTCCCAGCCCCCCCCCCCTCCCATTTCCGGAAAATCTGAATCTACCCTACAGATAGGCAAATAGATTGAATGGGTTTAGTTTTCCTAGAACCAATATCTCATTTCGTGACTACGACCAAGAACACTAAAGTATAAATGACGGAATCCAGGTGCAGAAGATATGATCATGTATGTTCACAAAGTGTCATGCAAGGGTGTCGGAACCCGGGTGGGAGGGGACTGTAGCCCCCAATAATTTCTCAGTTTAAAGGCTTTCGTCTTAAAACATCAAAAATTACCGAAGACATACCAGCATTCTGGAGTTGCAGTGTTCACCATCCCCTTTTCCACCCTCCCTCCTTCCTCCTTCCTCCATTTTGGATACTTTCCGACGACACCGTCAAGTGAAGAGGTCTTAATACCTTACGTAGTCTAACCTTTTCCCACACTAAACACCACAGAAACAGAAAAATGAAAAGTTTTCATCACCAAAGTAAATAGCTCACCACTCCCTCACCCAACAGGCCCCACCATATTTTTCCACTTTTTATCATACTCCAAAATTCTCCTTACCAGAAGGACTGGTGTAGAAATCTTCCAGGGATATTACATAGCCTACTCAGAACAAGGCAATGCCTCCTGACAACAATCAGTACATTATATCATTATGATAAGAGTTTGAATTCTTATTCGCAGACAGTGGAAGTTCTCTGCTTTCTACTACTGGTATTTGCTCATACCGGCTATTTTTTCGGAGATGAGTGTCCTGCGGAGAGCTCTCTCTTATGCGGAGTTCCGCCTCTTGACTGCCGACAAAGGCAACAAGTACAAGATGCGATCGAAGATGGGACCGTGACCCGAATACAACAAGCGTTGGAAGCAGGTGGACCTATATTCGTAGGAAATACAAGTTTTCCTCCTATTGTAGAATTAACTGAAGCACAAATGTGCGGCATAGAGCGATGTTTCGGAAGGTAAATATGATTGCCGAGACTAAATTTATAAGCTTGATGTGACCCATTAAAAGTGCCGGAAATTTGTACATAAGGCGCCGTTTTAGACCAAATTTCAATACTTTGAAAACAGGACAACGATTTCAAGCCAAAACTAAACTAAAATCAGTGCTTATGGTAGTCATAGTAATATCTAAGCTAAGTACCTTTATTTTCACCAGGGGTAGCGCCGGGTGGGGTCCCTGTTGGGGATATTTTCTAATTTCGTTCCGTAGTCTTCATGGGTACGACAAAGCATTTAATCCTCGACTGCCACCAGTTGCCCAGACGGATTATACTTGATTTTGTTCTCAAGGTAGAAAGCAGGGCCGTGGCCTGGGGGAGGAGGGGGCAACTACCTCCCTGAGATATCCAGACCGTAAATGAAAGTTTTGGTCTACTTGAGAAAAAACATTACTGAAATGCTGAAAATTTCACTGTCTTCGGCATGATTTCGAGGCTTAAAGAACCTGGGAAATTGCATGTAAGGATTCCCTTTTTCCCAAAATTTTCCCGGAGAAAACCCCGAATACCCACCAAGGACGCTTCTTATGTGTTTTTTTTTTCTCTTACAAGATACACATTTTGAATACACCTACATGCACGCAAGCTTAACGTAAAGTAGAGTGTAATTACAAGCTATAGATAAAAGTAACTTTTAATTTAAATCACAGCTAAATTTGTTTCTAAAGCATGACATCTAAAAATAAAGAATACTTAGATACAACTTACAAGCTCTAAAATTTGTATTTCCTCCATCCGAAAGGAATTTCGAGTGAACACTTCCTTGCAAGGTCTGCGCCACGGTTACGCGCCAACCGATGGTGGTTTCCCTAGTAACGTACGAAGAGGGAGCAGCCCACACGGGTCACCTGCCTTGTAGAGGTGCCATGCCATAGAGGAAAAATTTAGTAAATAAATAAAATTTCAAATCAAGTAATAATTTCAAAGATTTACCAATGATAACACCGTTGAACAAAAAAATTCTCAAAGAGTAGAGGTGTCATTCCTTCCCTTTGGCAACATCCACTTCAATTACACCTCACCAAAATAGAGAAAATACCATTAAAATGAGGATTCCTAAACAAATGATCAATTCAACGCTTTACGAAACTTAACTAAATACAGCAGCATTTCGCATCCAAGCCACCTCACATAGGCCTAGACAAAAATTTCTCAAAGAGTAGGGGTATCGTTACTTTTTCTTAAACAACACCTCTTGCCTTAATTACGCCTAGCCAAAACTATGAAGAATATCACTAAAAATGACAATTTGTAAAACTATAGTCAGTGCAAAGCTTTGTCAACGATAGTACCACTTTGCACCTAAGCCAGGTCTTGCATATACAACTTCCCTTTAGCCCCCCCCCCCCTTCCATCCAGGATGGCATCCAATCCACATGTGAACCAGAAAGCCAAATGGCCATGTGATTCCTTGCCATAGAAAATGTTAGAATTTTCTTGGGAATTCTTGGGGAATTTTGCTCTTCGACATCTGGTGACCCCAGATCACCCTTGACCTCCCGAAACAACAAAGTTCTTTCTTGAACCATAAAGCATCCATGTACCAAGTTTGAAACCTATCCAATCTTCCTAAATTGAGAAACCGTGTTAGGTGTTAAGGTTCTCAGCGTTTGACCTTCAGTGACCCCAGATGACTTTTGACCTTCACCAAAGACAACATGGTTCTTCTTTGCACCAAAAGGCACGAACAAACCAAGTATGAAATCTATACAAGCTTCCTATCTTGAGATATTGTTTTAACAAAGTTTCAGTTTTACCCCCCATGACCCCAGATGACCTTTGACCTCCATCAGAAACATAGGGTTCATCTTCTCACCATACCTTATCCTCATATCACGTATGTAATCTATCCGAGCTTCCTATCTTGAGATATCGTGTTAACAAGGCTTTCAGAGTTTGGACCCTAGATGACCTTTGACTTTAAAAAAGATCAATAAGGTTCTTTTTCTGACCATAACCCATCCACACACTGGGTATGAAATACACCTAAGCTTCCTATTTTGAGATATTCTGTTAACAAGAGACCTCAGATGACTTTTCACCTCCACCAAAAGTGATAGGGTTCTTCCTCTCAACATGACAAATCTATATACCAAATATGAAAAGTGTCTATCATTGCTATCTTGAGATATCGTGATTACAGGCAATTTACAAGGATTTCGCAGTTTAACCTCCGGTGACGTCAGATGACCTTTCACCTCCACCAAAACAATGGGATTCTTTCTCTAAACATGACAAATCTACATACCAAATATGAAAACTGACGGCCATTGCTATCTTGAGATATCGTGTTTACAAGATTTTCTGTTTTTGACCTCTGGTGGGGTCAAATGACCTCTGACCTCCACTAAAAACAATATTGTTTTTCCTCTAAACATGATAAATCTGTACACCAAATATAAAAAGTGTCGATCATTGCTATCTCGAGATATTGTGTTACAAGCTAAGTGTCACAGCACACACACACATACGCACGCACGCATACATACGCACACGACATCACCATCGCATATATTCCTTGCCTGCCTTCGGCAAGGAATAAAAAAGGATGGGTCCGCCAGGGTGTCAACTAACAATAGGTACGCCACTTGGTGCTCCGCTTAGAGTGTCATGAACTGCCTCACCTCCCACCCCCCCCCCCCACCCCACTCCCTAATGATTTCTCCAAGGCTAGGCCCTGGAAAGGTACCGTACTTAAAATTAAATGTTGAAATTTCAACCTTTCTCAAATGAAAAACCCATATTTTCAAGTTTCTTTTCATAAAAAAACCAAACTTTTAGAATCTTTTTTTCACTTGAAAATGCTTTTACGATAAAAACCTATAAATATTGCCAATATATTTCGTTCGCCATCTTTGAGTTTTAAGCCATTTTTTCTGTCAAAACTACTTTTCGCACGGTTAAATAACTGAAAAACGCTCATGTGACTTCTTAGTTAAAGGTGGTTGGTCGTCACCTTTTTAAGTGAGAGGGTTACCTTAAACTCAACAGCTTTTAATAACAATATCATCGATATCATACAAAGTACAAATTGTATTTCTAATGTCTGAATTATATTTTGATGAGGAACATGTGGTCATTATTTTAATATGCACGAAGTTATCTCAAATCATTTATCACTGAGAGTGTTGTCTGTTAAGATGAAAACCAGTCTCCTATAAAAACAGTAACCTAAGTTAATTTGTAAATTATTAGGTTTAACTTTCATCCATTTTCAGCTTCGCTCCAATAATACCATCCGATGATTTCAGCGTTTTGAATCGTCGAAAGCGTGGTGTGGGAAATGCGAACTTGGCATGTCGTGGAAATGTTGGAGCTGTTCTTTACACGGTGGATGAAAATGGCAACTGTGCTCAAGTGGTAGTAAGTTCACAAATTAAATTTTTTTTGCAATGTTGATGTGATGAATCTTTATAAAGACCTTATGCATATGAAGTAAGATATCAGAAAATGCGGCCTTCTGTGGAGGTAAGCGCATATCATTGCAACCTACTACTATTAATACAGACAGCTGATTTGTGCACCGGTGGAATGCGTGCGTAAGTTTGCTACGCAGGCGTGCGAAGTCTACATCGTGCGTGCAGTGTGCTTCACTGTTTACCGTCCAGACTGACGTATCATTACGTCAATGCATAAGGTTATGTTTTTATTCATAACAGTTTTATTTATTCACCAGTTCATTTCGGTTGTGGACATGTCTAAGGGGGGGGGGGGGTACGAAGGTATGAACAATCCCCTCGACTATTCATAAACGCATCCATCGCAAGTTGCAACAAGCATAAGAGTACGTTGCCATTTCCAATCATTTGGAGGGGGCGGAGCTGCAGCAGGAATTGCAATGCCTGTTTGAACGCCTTATATGGTTACAAGAAGCAATACATGGGCTGCAAACCTCATCTCCCCCACATTCACTACATAATGACTTTTCCGACGTAGCCTACTGCAGACAAACCAAATGATGAAAAAGACCAATTTCGGCCATTCCACCTTTCAGCATTTGGATTATGACGTCATAAAATACATATGCACAAGTTTTCATGAACAGGTACCATGAAGCTTGAACTTGATGAGACAATTGGTGTCGTAAGAGCATTTAACAGATGACTTGGTACTTCCTTCAATGTTTACTATAACCTCAAAATTGTTTGTGACAGTGTACATATAAAGGAGGAATTTGAACATGTCCTATCCAGGAATTTATCACACACTTTAGACATAAAGTTCGTAAAACTTGTTGAAAGCGTCAGAAATTTAGACGGGTGGTTACTTTAATATGTTTCTGTGCTTAGTTTTATCACCATACTGACCTGACCATGAAACCTTGCAATCTCCATGAACTCTGGCAAAACTGTCAATATAGCCGGAAAAATATTGATGAATATGTAGGATTTTATAGGATTTTTCCAGAAAAATATAGAGTAATGTCACACGCAAGCAGTCCTAATGATCTTCAAGATCCCTCAAAGTTGTGGATGGGGGCAAACAATGTATCTCAGAAGACTGTAATGTTCAACTGATAGAAATGTGATTAACATTATCATTTGTGTGGGCAAAGTGGCAGAACAGTGTGGTTCATACCATCAACATTGCATTTAGGAAACAACCCTAAAAAATTTGTGGAAGGGCAGGGGTTAATCCACTGTCTGTGGTATATTTGCATATTTTGACCCTGGAATAAAGTGCCCATAAACGTAATTCTACCACCTCTAGCTATCCGTTATTGAGAATCCTGCATTCTGATTGGTTAAACACTGACCTGTTATTCTGCAACACACGGTCAGTAAACGTAAAGACTGATAAAAATGAAGCTTTTCACACATTTTCAGTGGTAGAATCAGACTAAACCACATTTGTCGGACTATTATTGTCTCATAAACCGTCTCGAGTCCAAATTTGGCAAAATAACGGACTCGACTTCGCCTCGTCCGTTATTTTGTCAAATTTGGAGTTTCGACGGTTTATTTACTAATAATAGTTCGCCAAATGCGATTTATTTCTTAAATATTAGAGTATACCAAAGAGGCAGCAAAAGTTGCAATATTAAAAGCTGTAAACTTAAAATGAAACAATATATGTCGATGCTTTGAATGGATGGGTTATAATGTGGACAAAACTGTTGCTTACAGTAAGTCCATAGGCACACAGACAGAATTCACCTCAGCTCCAATAATAATGAGGTTGAGGTGAGAAAATTTTTGAATTTTTTGCTGCTTTAATAGCAGGAGATGAACTCTTAAGACACAATTTTGCTATAAACTTTACACTATTGCTAGTCAATCTTGATATTGTGAGATATAGGTGATGACAGTGAGGTCTTATATTGCAGGCCTATGACAATCTGCTATGAATACCTTCAAACTTACTTTTCAATGACAGCCAGGACTTTTTCATGGCGGGCCATGTACTATGTTCTGTGATTGCCAGCATGGGGAAGGGTCTAAGGGGAGGGGTGTCCCCCTACTCTTTGAAAAATTTTTGAATGATTGGGTGTCTTTACATGCAATCTGGTAATACATATTTTATCTTTTAAAGTATAAATTGGTTTTCAAAACTTGACATATATTTTAGGTTATTGAGTCATTAAAAAGATCTGCATCACAAAGCGGGACGGAGCATGGCCCAATGACCCCTTCCTCTAAAAATTCCACTGCTTACTTTAAATCTGTACAACTTGGCAGGACAGTATAGTCCACATGTCAAGATGCCTACAGTATGCAAAAATGTCTGTGAATTAACATACTTAACATTTAAAATCTCACTTGAGGGAGTTGAGGAGGAAATTACCAGACAAAATAAGGGAAATGGCAACTTGGCTTGTACATCCACTTGCCACCAACGATGGACACTGCAACGTCAGACCCATACATGGATTAAATTTTTCACTTCAGTCTGTTGGATAAATTGATGTGGCATCCAGGGGCCTGCCATAGAGCCTCTAGTGGATTTTAGTGGAAACCTTAGAGATCTGTATATTGTAATCTTGTAAAGATTAGTGTGAGACTTTTCTCAAAGCACTGACAATTGTAATTGTACTACACTTGAACAATCAACTGAACTAATGGCTAATCAGTGTGGGGAAAGATGGCAGATAACAGGGAAAATTTAGAACCATTGTTCTTCAGTAGTTTGATCTTAAGAATCACTAACATCAAACACCGGCTATCTATTCATGTATACCGAAGGTAAGTTTTTTAAGATGTGGAGGATTTCATGACAACAGGGTATGCCAGGCACAGGAACCTCATCATATCCCTTGACAATACCACTACAATTACCTCAAAGAGATGAAATCATAGAGTGCTTAAAATCAAAGGTGTGAAAGTGACACCTTTATGGTTGATGAAATATGGGCTTATTAGTGCCCAATGCAGTTTCATAGAGGTTATTTCAGTATCCTATAACTGCAATTATGCGCTTGCGTCTAATTGAGATGATTGACATCCAAATACTCTTACCTGTCTGACTTAGCCACTCTAAGTCTAATACACTATCTTGGAAAAAGAATCCATCTGAAACTTTCACCCCAGGATACCATAAGAAAAAAATTTTTTGGCAAGATCAGAAAAATACGGGAGAACATAGGAAAACAAGCACAATATCATACAAATATAGGAAATAAAGGATTTTTTTGAAATATTAGAAAATTATATGAAGTATAGGGTTTTTTGAAATAAAGAGGAAATTATTGGAAATATAGGGTCACTCTGATGCCTGCAATGAGTTAACTAAGCAGTAAAATTCTTCCTTTTAAGGCCGTATTCTACCTATAAAGGCCGTATTCTACCTATAAAGGCAGTATTTAAAGAAAATAAAATTATTCAGCTACATAATTGCCTATCATTCTATTTCTATTTAGGCTATCATGAATTTAAAGACATGAAACTTTTTTAGGTCTATCGCAAACGCAAATTGCATTACTTCCCTTTAAGAAGATAAAGTATGACACAATAGCGGCAGATAATTAATTGGTCAAGGGGTTTATTTTTCCTACCAAGTTGCCGCCGTTATGAATGAAATTACTGTGTTCTTTTTCAATTCGATTTAAATTTGAATATTTGAATATTAAATTATTAAGATTCATCGCAAAAGCAGATGCTACATAATGCCCAGAAAGTTAAAAAAAAAATCACCGGTAAATTTCTTTTGGCCACGGGAGTGTTAGGTGTATGTTCCTAATCAGCTGTTTTGTTTTTACGCGATTGTTCGGAAATAAAGACGGATCACAACAAGAAGTACCGATTCCTCCATTAGGATATCTCTATAAATCCCCACTTATCCCCCGCAGAAGATGACATTCAGTCTACATGGAGTCATTTTGACTTTTTATCTTGCCGTTGGAGTTCAAAAAGGACTTAAGCGAAGGATGGCCGGGCTGCAGGATATATTACATGTGATTCTAAAGATATGTCGTATCAAACCACCAAAAGTCTGAACATGAAATTCCTTTTTGATCATGAATAAATATCAATTCATTTTTCTTTCAATCATGTCGGTTGGTTGTTTCTCGTTCCCCATTTCCCACGTGGTGTTTCGTATAGGGGACTGACGAATCATTAGCCAAGCGATATCCGCTGGAAAGAACAATCGGTTTATAGCTGGTAACCTGAGTTGTGTGGATTCTTAAAGGGAAATAATGTGTTTAAAATGTACCAACATGGCATACAAAGAAAATACCTTAAATCATTATTACAACATTCAGTCTCACCAATAAGCTCTAGTACTGGCTTTATCTCCTAAAAATATGATGCATTACAAGAGTAACGGATGTTGAATCATTTGAATTTTTGAAAGTTTGGGTGAACAAATTACTTTTGTGCAACAAATAACCAAATTTCTTCCTGTGAGAGCCTTATTTTTTGATTGTATTACCTTATTTTGAATGGTCTATCATTTTGTATCTATTAACATTGGATTAAAAAATATGTAAATTTTCTGTAAAACAAACACAATATTTTCATTTAAGTGGAGTTAACATATGACCAGACTGAAGCTAGCACATGATTCAGCACAGGATTCAGGGCAAGGATTTGACGCTAACACAAGATTGACCAGGATTCACCACGGCATTTGCATTGCATTCCTTAATAATGAAATACAGTGAGAATGCTGTAGTGAATCCTGTTCGAATTCTGTGCTAGCGTCAGACTGGTAAGGCCAAGTAAGAAAGAACATGTTTCCCGTTCCCGCCCGCATCCTTTTTGGGGGCAAAAAATTAAGACAGGGCCAGGAGAAGTTTCCACTGCATTTGGTGATATTTGTGCATTTTTTGTGCAATCAAATTTCATTTGGTGTGGCAAACATGGGGGCAAGACACTTTTAATACTGGTGAGGTTGCTGGGAATAGTGGAGATGGACAAGTTTACCTTGTTTATACTCACTTAAAGTTGTGCATGCAACTTTTTTGTCTTCTGTTTCAGGCAGTTTTGACACGTGCGTAACATAGGGGGGCCTCGTCCTCCTTTTCTGAAAAATTCCGGACGGGAAAAATATTTTTTTTACTTGGCCTAACCTACAGAAGATATTTTCGAACAGCAAGTCACAAATGATGTTTTCTATCAGGTCAGACGCCCACTATTTTAATAATATACCTTACTTTGGTTTTTTTCACTTTTGTATTGACAGGTTAACAACATGCCGTCTGACACTGGTTGTGTTCCTAGAGGAGGAGGTTGTGCTAGAGGCTGTTGCTGTGAACAAAGTTTCATGGTGAAGAGCTATGGCATAATTTTGTGCGGCAACGTCCGTGGTAGAGATTTTTTTGTAGGAGATTTTAGAGTAAATCATTGCACCTGCTGTGCACTCTAAAAACATCCTGGTTAAATTTAACCAGGATAGGGGTCAATAGTTGTCCATACATTTCCTGGTTGGAAGTGACCACGAAATCCTGGTCAGAGAAACGTTTTTTCTGGCTAAAGTAACGACTCTTTATAACATCTTGGTCAAATTTTGACATTTTCCTGATTAAATTTGAACGTGACCTCCTCGTAACTTTAACCAGGAATGTATAGACAACTGTTGACCCCTATCCTGGTTAAATTTCACCAGGATGTTTTTAGAGTGTAGAGACCCGTAGCCAGACAAGGTACTGAAGGGGGCGAAATCGTTTCCAGGGGCGAAAAATTTTCAGGGGGCCAAATGTGTAAAAATGTATTAAGTCAATGGCAACTTGAAAACTTTCTGGGGGCGAAAAAAATTCAAGGGGGGCTTCCCCCTTGCCCCCCTTAACTACGGGCCTGCTTTAAATAAAAACTTGAACCAATAATTTGGTATTGAGACGTGCAAAAGATGCATCTGAAAATATACTGTGCATCAATTTTGAACAGTGCCTCTAATAACGTTCTTTTACTAATGGAACGGTTCATCGTAATTTTCCTGTAATAATTTTGCCGTCGGATCGACGTTGGTTTAGGGTCCAATTTAGTAGTCGGATTGAAAATATGTCAGACGTCAGGCTGACGTCGCTGTGAGGAACAACCAAGGACTTCTCATGTAAGGACAGAGGATCACGTGACCATACGGTCGCCACCGTTCGAACAAATTTAGGCTTACCAAGATGGCCACCGGACTACTACTGTTTGCCAAAATTGACTATAAAGCTGCAACATTTCAGACAAAATACAAACAGGTATGGAAGAATAATACCATAGTCCTTCATTCTGTTTGTTGAATTTGACCAGGGCTTACATTCTTTCGAAAATATTACAAGTTTCTCACACAATCTGTCGATACTGAGCCACTTGAGCAAGTCTTAAGTTTTACAAACAAGGCTATAGTTGGGAGCCGTATCAGTAAGCCTGTTCGTGTACGTACGGTTGCGACACTGTAAGCATAGGACGTTAGTGCAATATGATCTGTCCATATATAAGAAGTCCGTGGGAACAACCCATTTGCGACTTACATACGACGTCAGATGGAGGTCTGAAAATGTAGTTCTTTTAACGACGTCGAATGGACATTGAACAATCGGGGTTAAGTCTAAACGACGTCTGATGACCGTCTTTGTCGACGTCTATTCAACGTCGAACGGATTTGCAAACGGCGACGCAACGACGTCGGTCCGACGTTAAAGCTGTCTTAAAACCGACGTCGATACGACGGCAAAATTTTTTTCAATACATTATTCTCACATTTATAGTATGTAAATAAAGGCGGAAAAAGCAAGTCAAACAAAAATGTAGTGAACATCAAGTTTTCTTGTAGCTTTCTCTTCTTTTTTCTCAGCTTCAAATAAAGTAAAATCTTCAATTATTTTCAACATCTAGACTACATCCCTCCGGAGGATAACTCTTTCTTGGAATTCATATTTCATTATTACAGGGAAATTAAAACTAATGTAAATTCAAACAATTTTCTCTCATTATTTTAATTGTTTGTATTCATAAAATTGAATGTTAGACAACCTCGCTATTGGTTTATATGCAAACTGCTTGATTCTGTACAAAAAGGTGCAAAGACTTCCTTGTAGCGTACTAAGTATAGCTGGCCCCTAAACGGATCCGTCTTTTGTCACCCTTTGCATGGGACGCCATCCTAAGGAAGCGTCAAAGGGGAGACAAGTTTTGATTTTGTTCGTGTAAGGTGGCTTGGATGCAGAAAGGTGTCATATTTAGCGAGGACTGTTCATAGCCTTTGTTGTAAAATTCACATCATCAGGTGACATTTTTCTCGGTCATTGGCTGGGTCTGATGGGAGGGTTGAAAACCCCCTTACTTTCAGAATTGTTTGCTTATAAGGTGACTGGATGTTGAAAGCGTGTTACCTATCGCGAAGCTTTGAATTTTTTACATGTTTAGAAATTCTCATTATTTACATTATTTAGTAATTCTTCTTGGCTGTCAGGTTGCGACATGCTACATGGCGCAAGCTGAACCCGTCCCGTCTTTGGTATGCTACTAAAAAACTAAATTCCATGCACTATCGGAGATATATATGTTCAAGTGTCAAAGTTATTTCAATAAAATTGGGAAGTGGTTAACGTATTTGCTCTATCGATTTTGTTTCTTTTTCTTTTTTTTTTTTCTTGCTGATTATTATTCCTTCTCAAATGCAAAAGGAACAAATGCAATGACGATGGCGTATGTATGTTATGTGTGTGTGTTTGTAACAGAGCTTGCGAACACGATGTATCTTGCGTTATGATTTAGTGATTTGTAAAGGTGACCTTATACGTACTCGAAGTCAGTAATTAATCAGTCGAACGGGATCAAATATCATGGGGAAAGGAACAAAGTATCCAGTTAATTAGTGTTTTTATCCCTTTATAAAACATAGAGCCAAAAGACTTAAGTCATAAGTGTAAGATTCCTAATGTTTTCTTTTCTCTTAGGCCTAAAAGGGAATATTGCGTTTGTTTTAAAGAAAATTTTCATATTTTTTTCAACCAATATTAATTGATACGGAATGATAGACAATTCAAAATGAGGCAGTACGGTAGCTTCCTTTTCAAGAAATAAGGCTCTCACAGGAAGAAATTCAGACTTTCAAAATTTTCAAAACTTTCAAAAATTCAGATGATGCAACATCTGTTACTCTTGTTATGTATAGCATTTTGAGGAGATAAAGCTATTGCTAGAGTTTATTGGTGAGACTGAACGATTTAATAATGATTAAAGGAAGTTCTTTGTACACCATGTTGGTGAATTTTAAACGCAATATTTCCCTTTTAAAGGTTGTGTGACATGAAAACAACATGGTTCGATATTTGTAAAGTACGTTAAGAATCCAGAAAATAGCCGCAATTCCCATTAAAATCCATCAAATATTCACCATTTTACAGAGTAATTTCTGTTTCACACTTGTATCATGAATAAACAGGAGCTTAATATGTAAATATTTGACATCGAAAGATGAACATACCATATATGGCTCATGTTAGCCATTGTTTTTTTAACCTTAATTTCAAGGAAATTGGTAGCATTGTTATCCCCTGAGGGGTTTATTATGAAAGTTAAAATTCTTTCCTTCAAAAACATTGATATCACTCAACAAACGGTAATCTGTCTGACCAGTAATTAAGAGATATTTTATATAGGGTTAGCAAAAGAAATCTGAACACTGTGCAACACTCCACATCATTATTTTGCATAGGCAATGAGTTTCTTCAGAAACCATCGTACTTTGAAGACGTATATTTTGAGAATGGTAAAAGATATTGAAATAATTTCAACGGATCTTTCATTGGAGGATTTAATCCTTTAATTGACAAGTGAAACAGCCCTTTTTGGTGGTATGTCACACAACCTTTAAGTTATCATGTTTGTAAGGTTTTTAGTTTAAATTCATGTAACCTCAAATGACCTTTAACCTCCACCAATTGGAACACCAGCATCTTAGTACGAGATCCATCGTTTTTTTTTTCTTGAGATACCACGTTCATAGTGTTTTCACAGTTTGACGTCTTGTGACCTCAAATAAACTTTGGTTTCCACCAAAACAATGGGGGAAATTTAATCAATAAGGAGTATCAACATTCCATACATGCGAATCCATAGGTAAAGTGTTTACAAGCAGTTTCCGAGAATAACACCATTTGATTTCTTTCGATCCCAAATGACCTTTGCCATCCACCAACTCTTTTTTCTAAATTTGGGGTACCTATGATGTCAAATAGGCTATGAGACTCACCAAAGAGCCCCACCTTCAGATATTGGTATTAGAAGGTTTCTTCTGCTTGACCTCTGATGACCCTAAACTTGCTATCAATCTCCAATAAAAACGAAGCGGATCATAAACATGTTACAAGGAGTATCACCATGGGTGATTTTACACCAGATCTGGATCCGATCGCCTGCGCGGGGTCAGGTCCACTGCTCGAGATCAAATTTGTAGTGTGAATGCACATCAGATTCGGATCTGATGGCCCAATTTTGATCCTGGTAAGAGGGCAGGATCAGATCCCGCGCAGGCGATAAAAAGTTGTAGTGTAAATGCTCTAGGATCAACGATGACCCGAATTTGGAGGCTACTTCCGCTGAAGCACGGAGGAAGATCAGAGTACGAGACAAGTGTAAATGCACCAGGATCAAGCTATACATGTAATTCGATATACTGATAACATCGGGCGATCAGATCCGGATCTAGTGTGAAAGCAACCCATGTCAAGCAGGGCTGGAGTCGAGTCCACCCAGTCCGTGTCCGAGTCCCTGGTATCCGAGTCCCTGGTATCCGAGTCCGAGTCCCTTATGTCCGAGTCCGAGTCCTTAGGCCCGAGTCCGAGTCCGGGGGATTGCCCCGTAATGCCCCATTCCCCCGTGGCTACGGGCCCGTTCACTACTACTGCGCATGATCACACTTTATCAAACCACACACATGTAGGCAAACAGTGTTTTCACGCTACGATACTCACTGAGCGAACAACCTGAATGACTGACACTACGGCCTTATCCATGTCAAAACCTACCTAAGAAATAGCAGGATAATGTCTTACGGCCCATACTTGCAATTAGTGTGAAATCTGAACATCTAACTCAAATATGTCAAGGTCAAAACTAATGAAAACATCGATTTAGAAATGCGATACAAACCCTTTCCGAGTCCAGAGACGATAGACTATGCGATATCAAGCACTTTCTTGGCCTTAGCCTAACGTACACTACATACCGCTAGGATACTTCCCATACCAATAACCTGCGTTATTTTGTTCGGCTAGTTAACTGGTCCACCCGAAGGTGTTTCAGTCCGGGGCGCAACCGACTTCGTCGGCTAGGCAACCGATTTTAGAGGCAAGCCTATGCCAAGTGGGAGGAAAGCCGGAGTAGCCGGAGAAAAACCCACGTCAACGAGCGGGATTCGAACCCATGCACATGTGAAACATTGGTGCACAGCAGCTGGAATAGACCACTCTGTCACTCGACGACCCCAAACAACACAAGGCCTCTTGGTTGTGTTCATAAACATTTATTGCAAGGTTTCTCTTGAAAACCACTCATGGTTACAACTGTCTGTTGTGAATGATGATAAATACAATCACTCTATATATAATATTAATTTAGAAACTTATTTACATTGCCAAAAGACGTTGCTGCATCATCCCAAATATATTTTGAAATATCCGTATATCTCTGAGAAGAACTGGTAACTACAATGTTATTGACAGAATTCACATAATAGGATCACTCTGATTGGTCAGCAATGATTAAAGCAGATCTATTGTTGTACAAGCATGGCAGATAGCTCACACACAGTACTGTGTGGATATGGCCTTGAGTAATTTGAACTTGCTACAAGACATCGCAGGTGCACTTAACGGGTGTTTTTCTTTAGAACTAAACCAAGGGCTAGAAATGAATTCAGTATGAAAATTTTTACTGTCTGAGATATGATTTGTTGCCCTTTGAAATGGGATTAAGAACCAGTGACCAGTATATATTTTCAAAGATGTAACAGACATAAATCTACTTACTGTTCAATCCTCCCTTCATCAAATGTGTATGGAATGAAACCTCAATAATTTAAAGATGTGATTCCATTCTTCAAAGTCTACTTCAGCCCTGACTCAAATGTTTAAATAAATGTATTTAAATAGTGTAACCCTATCCCACCAAAGGAATCAAATAAAAAGTCTTGCACACATATTTATTTCTATAAACCAGAAAGCTCAAAGGCTTAGTGATTCCTTGCCTAAAGGGGGATGTTCATACCACAATTCATACTTCTTGACTACATCTATTTTTACCATGCATTCACAATTTGACTCATGCTGACCTGACACGACCTTTGAACCCCACCAAAACTTTAAGAAAAAAATTGAAAAAAAAAACATGTCTTAGAAGAGATTTGTCTGTGCCTCCACCCTTGTAATGTCATGTTTACAAAGTGTCAGTTTTTGACCTATGGTGAACTCAAAGGACTTGTGACCTCTGCCAAAACAAAAGGTTGCCTCCTCTCAGAAGTAGTGTAACTGGGGTGATAGAAGTGGGGGCAGGGATGAAAATAAGGTAAATGTACCGACAGCATATAGTGAATGTACCGACATTTGGTCAAAGGGTTATCACTTAATAAGTCACCAAGCACTCGTGACCCCCCCCCCCCCCATCCACCCCAAATCTTGCATTATTTTCCCATACCTTCGTAGTCCATAAAACTACAAAATACCAATAACCTGGGACGTCGATTTGATTTTGGAAGTGGGGATATCCGGCCTAAAACTTTTTTTCTCTTATCCTGGAGAGGAGTCTAAGAGGAGGAGGCCCAGATGCAAAATGGTGGCAAATGTTTCAATGTTTGGGGGTATACTTCATTGCCCATAGGAAAAACTGCATGCAGGCTCAGCCAGGGATGGTGCTTGGATTTACCGACATGGGGGCCAAGCGTCCTAACTAGAGGCTAGCTACTCTAAGCCCCAACGGAAGCAATAGGTTGCCGAAATGATGCCGATCGCAAAATGTATGGCCCGCGAAGCGCGCCGAAAAAATGGGGTTATATATTATTACAAAAGATTTCATATTTTTGTTTTCATTAAGAAAAGCTGAAAAAAGTTTGGGTTTTTATTTAAAAATCTGCCCTTCTTAAGAGTAAACCGAGAAATTTGATGGTGCGACTGCATTGTCTTTTTCAGGGAGTACATTTTTCACCTTACTCATTTGGGGTCCCACACGAAACTGAAAAAAACTTTTTCCTTACAACATACATTTGCCACGATGGTCAGGTTGAAGAATCTTCCAAAAGATAGGAAAAAGAGGTTAGAATTTCGCAACGTTTCATATTTTTTTCTAATGAATCACGACTACAATATTTGTGGAACCTTTAACGTTGAATAAATCTAGTATGCTGGAAATGGCAGACATTACAGCTAGACAGAACTGAAAATGACAGCGCGCGAAGCACGCGAAAATTTCTTTACGATATAGAAAGAATTGTTACAGAACTTACTGCCTACGGACCTGATAAAGAGCCATGTGGAATACTTTCTGCGCATATTTAATATACGATAAGCCTATTAAGTTCCAAAGTCGGCGGATGTACCGACAGACCATCCCAGGACAAGTGGAGGGTGACCGCCCCTCCCTCCCCCCATTATGCTACTGCCTCTCAACATGACAAATACATAACCTAAAAATGAAAAGTGTTGATCATTCCTATCTTGAGATATCAGGGATACAAGGTTTTTGGTCTTCAACCTCGGTGACCTCAGATGACCTTTGACCTCCACCAAATACATTAGGGTTCTTTCTCTCAACATGACAAATCTATATACCAAATATGATAAGCGTCAGTCATTTTCACCTTGAGATATTGGGATTACAAGGTTTTTGGTCTTTGACCTTTGGTGACCTCAGATGACCTTTCACCTCCACCAAAAACAATAGGGTTCTTCCTCTCAACATGACAAATGTATTCTTATCTTGAGATATTGCCCTTACAACTAGCGTAACAAACACATACACACAACATCACCATCGCATAGATTCCTTGCCTGCCTTTGGCAAGGAATCAAAAAAGAAATTCTCAAACTAAAAAAGGAATTCTCAAAGTTTTCTCAAATATATCTAAGAAATCAGTTCATTTTTTTTTAACCAGTACAGAATACAAAGGTTTCCCAAAAAAGAAACATGCAAAGTTAGCAGCAAGGGAACTTTCCCAGATGATGGTATCTCCATAAGGATAAGGTCAATGAGAACAACCACGTCCGCTAGATCAAAAATGCACTTGAACTAAGGTTCACTACGGACCTGAGGAGTACCAAAATGAATCCAGACAACTCCCCTCCCCTACCCATCCCCCCCAAAAAATCTCCCAATTTCCGTCATTAAAATTTTACCCCCCACACAATCACAACCCTAGGCAATTCCTATCAGTGACAAAAATCCCAAAGACAGCAAAATAACCCTCCCCTACCCTAAGCAATTTTTGATCTAGCAAACCTCTGACTTATTGAACCTTGAGTGTAGTGAGATGTCCCTAACACTTAGTAAATGTAGTGTCATTAGGGAGTCTGGTAAGCTTGTTCTCCATCTTGTAGTAACACTACCACACAGCACAGTACTGTACACTAGCACATGAGGATACTATACCTACGAGTATACCTGATTAAGCTGATTTGTCTCTATGTATTTTGTAACATCTCAGCAAGCCTTTGATGAAATTTATGCAGAAGGTGTATGCCAGTTAAATTACAGTCTCCAGGAACGGCAGTACACCAACTTAGAACTTCTACAAGTTTGCAGTTATAGAAACCTTCCAAACTGCACCTCTGACTGTATACAGTATAAGCAGCAGCAATATGACACATTTTACCTCTCTCAACCCCACCCGAGTTGCCTTTCCATACTATTAATCAGGTGCTGATCCAAAATGTGAAGTACTATCCTGTCAACACTTCAGAAAGGTTAGGTATGTAAAACATGGTCAAAAGAGAGCACCAGTTTGTGTCCTTTCACTTAGGACAAAAGTTCTCACAGGGGAGGGGTGCTCTTCACTTTGAGACCTTCCCTAACATGCTATAATCTATCCCCCCAAAAAAATTACCCCCCCCCACACTCTCTCCCCATTCCCTAGGCTTCTGCTGTACTTGCCAATTGTACATGGATTTGTTTTTATTACACATGCCACATATCCGGAAACCTAATGTATATGGTACTACTAATAATTAAATAATCATCTTCTTAATTTTTAACAAAATCCAACAGGAAGTCACATATTAGTACAAACAGAACAGATATATTTACTGAACCCAAGAAATAACCCTTTCCTAAAAACCTGATGCTTTCCCAGTTCTTCCAGTTCTTTTCCACGAAATGATAAGAAAGAATTCCTCTTAAGTGTACACTGTTGTACATTTTGAACCAGAACTAGATTTACTCAATCGATGTATACTTTGTAATTGTTGCACCCCATACCTGCAACACATACATACCAAAGGGATACATTTAAAATTCCATTTGGAAAGAAATTTCCAGGCATGTTTTTCACCCTTTGTAACAACTTGTCTTCTGGCACTATTCCATTGTCTCCACCCCAGTCTGGTAACCCCCATTTTGTCTTCATCCCCACTGTCTACAAGGCTCATCTCTACACTACAGCCCCACAACCCAGAAGAAAGATGAGACAATCAGCTGGCTATAATTCCACTCCCAGGATCAGAAATCACAATAGCCAGGGAAGTAATCACCACTTCCAAACATAAGGCTGAAGTAAACATTACAGCAAAACACGGTCCCAACAATTAAATATTATAGTTCAGTCAAGAGAAATTATGATATACTGCACTCATACTGTAGTTGTGTTGTAGTACATAATACACAGATCCTCCTAAAAATATATCTATGCACCTGATGTTTTCTTAATTCACCAGTATGTTTTTCTCTGGCAGTAAAATCATCTGATCTCTTAGTCACTTTTCTTATCTGGTCCACATGGTATCTCTGCTGCATGTCCATTCTGTACATGGCCATTTTGCACATGTCCATTTTTCTCTGTGGTGGAATTACTTCCCTGCAATATAAACAAGAGACATGAATTCAACAGGTTTACCACCAACTTAATACTGTACTTTACAAATATGTAAGTACAAAAACTAATGCTACCACTTGAGACAAATTTTGCATTTTAAGGCTTTAACTTGGAGCTATAATGTACTGTATGTATGACAGTGGCAGCAAGTCACCTACAATAGGACACAAAATTCCCCCCTCCCCCCACCTCCCTGTGGGGTGTATTCACGAGTGACTATACTTACCCCTTGCTACATCTAATTTGCATAGATCTCGCACACTGCGTGCAACTTGGAGTAGTTTTGACACAGCTCCCCCAATATCCGCTATCTTGGCTGACAACTACCCCTCATTCTCTTTCAGCTGTAAAGCTCTTGTCTCGGAGATTTCTTGTTCTCCCAAATCATCAACTTTTCAAGTTCTTCTGACAACGATTCACGCTAAGTGTGTTTCTATTACATTTGCTTTATATATTTACTCCCTTTAAACCCATTACCATCTCCTCATGAGGTGCAATCATTGCTTTTTTTAAGAAGGAAAAGGTTTCCACTTACATGGAGTTACATGTTCTTAGCTTAGTGTTTATCTACTAGTAGTAAACCTGTTTAAAAATTAATTCCAACCATTTACATCAATGGACAACCTCCTGAATAAAACTGAAAATGATAATGTTAGAGAAATTTTTATTTCACGCATGTGTGTAAAAATCTACAATTGGAGAATGGGCAGTGGGAGGAGGACTGATAGGGACCCACACATTTTTTTTTTTTTTTTTCAAAATAAAATGAATACTCATGGCTTTTTTCAGAAAATCATAATTTTCAATATACTGTTAGAGATTGGCCCACTCATTATGCTTGATATCTTTAACAGAAGCAAAAGGGCCTGACTTCAAACTTTGGCTAACATATACAAAATGTAGCACTTGACCTATCCTTACAGTATAACCTTGGTTGATTGTTACAAACTCAGGCTTCACAAACACACATACATACACACCAACCACACACATACACACAAACTTGATTGCTAATATTTTGATGCTGCCTTGAGCATTTTACCTTGCCCGCCCTGGGGATGCGTATTGCTCCTGCACCCACACTGACTGCACTCGCAATACCACCGTCCGCGAACTTTTGCAAGAGTTCTTCGTCAAACTGCGTAAAAACTGTATGCTATTAACTACAGTATTCATATATACGATCACAACAAACAAAAATTATCAATATTAAACCAAAAAACGACTAAAGTAAGTATGATTACCTTGCTCTTTTGAACGACAATTGTCAATGGGGATTTAGTGTGTGATTTTGCCTGCTTCGAGCCTACACAGTGAAGTCCCATTGCCTTACTGCGTGAAAGTGAACATTACAGCTGAAGCTTCGTCGTGCTGTATGAATATTCATACATTGAAGACAATCAACAGTCAAGAAGTAAAAATCAAATTTGGCTCATGAATATAGTGAAATTGGATGATCTCTGTATGACAGTGTCATTGTTTGTAGGTGTTAGAATATGGACGCCAAAAGAGGAGTACATATTTGACACCTGCTATGAAGGTAACATTTTAGCCTAAGAGAAACACACCTTGAGAGGACACCTTGCTTTTCCTTCACTGGAGTCATCTACTGCTTTATCTTTTGGTCCATAGGCTTTCATGTTGTATTTGAACCAGTTCTGAACCCCCTCTGGAAGGTAAGGCATCAAGTAGGGCTGCAAGAGGCGTAAAACCCAAAGCACTAATGGGATTACAATACATGGAATGCAAACCATCTTGAATTACTGATATACAGTAAGAGAGAACCTACTCAAAAGGAAAGCGAGTTTGAAGGTGAAGTGATTGTGGTGAGAACCTTGGATCTGAAAAAGATGAAAAAGATAGGTTTTGAAGTGCTAGTAAGACATTTTTACACAAGCTACATATGAAGTACAGTATAAGAAACAGATCCTCAAAATGTGCAGCACTGTTACAGTTAGTTTTGCTGTACTTTGCTGTAACAACTATAGATCTGCACACTTAAATCGTTAAAGAGGGATTTTTTTATCCCCCAAGTATGACTTTTAGTTAGGGGTTAGCAAAAGTCTCTTCTGGTGACTACTCTTTGATTGACATCAGAGTTAAAAAATTCAAAAGATGCAGAGCAGCTTATATTACACAGCATGCACAGAATGTTTTGATTACACATTAGGGCCCTGTATACTATACTCACCAGGATACTGTATGGGTTAAGCAATAAACTATGTATGTGTCTGCATAAAGGAGGATCTAAGGACAGTTACTGTATGAGCAGAGCCAACTTAGTTGGGAGAATTGGAAGTGTCTGGGATGAGAATATTCCCTCTTTAAGGAATAATGATAGCATATTGTACAGTGTTAGCACTAGGCTTAGGAGGGCTTTCATTTTTAAAGTAGGGATCTTGTTTATTTGTAGTTTAACCTGAACACATTGGCAAGAAATATCTATAGGTGTAAGCATCAAGTAAAATCCCGACTTTTCAACCAGAGGTTGGGTTTTGCACTGTACAGTGGTAGGCGATTTGAGTAAGGGCATGTTTCACGAAATGATTCTTGTTACAAAACAACATGCTAAGTAGGAGATCCCTCATAGTTATGCTTCTGGAGGTATCCTGTGTACAAGATTTTGACCTTTTGACCTCTGGTGACCCCAAATGACCTTTGACTTCCACCAAAAACGATAGGGACCATCTACTCAATATGGCCAACCTACACACCCAAGTATGAGATTCCTCGGAGTTACCCTTTTTGAGATATCGTTTACAAGGATTTAACCTTTTGACCTCTGGTGACCCCGAATGATCTTTGACCTCCACCAAAAACTATAGGGATCATCTTCTCAATATGGCCAACCCACATACTAAGTATGAGATCCCTCCAAGTTATCCTTCTTGAGATATCGTGTTTACAAGGTTTTGACCTTTTGACCTCTGGTGACCCTGAATGATCTTTGACCTCCACCAAAAACAATAGGGATCATCTTCTCAATATGGCCAACCCACACATTTAAGTATGAGATCCCTCAGAGTTACACTTCTTGAGATATCGTGTTTACAAGGTTTTGACCATTTGACCTCTGGTGACCCCTAATGATCTTTGACCTCCACCACAAAAAATAGGGATCATCTACCCAATATGGCCAACCCACATATCATGTATGAGATCCTTCCGAGTTACCCTTCTTGAGATAATATCGTGTTTACAAGGTTTGAACTTTTTGACCTCTGGTAACCTCGAATGACCTTTGACCTCCACCAAAAACAATAGGGATCATCTACTTAACATGGCCAACCCACATACCAAGTATGAGATCCCTCGGAGTTACCCTTCTTGAGATATCGTGTTTACAAGCAAAGCATCACATACACACACACATACACACACACATACACACACACACAAATACACACATCACCATCGCATAGATTCCTTCTCCCTTCGGCAAGGAATCAAAAAGGCTAAAGACAGCCATAATGGAGCACACAATCAACTGCGGATAAGCCAGCAAGGGAGACACAACCACTACAAAAAAGTGCAAAAGTGCTCATTTAACATACTGTACAAGACCACAAAACCACAAAGTAA